>CAJQZM010036458.1:0-14992 GCA_907164665.1 Colias nastes
CATTATGAATGAGGTACAGAAGTGTTATCAGGGAAGTTATTCCCTAGATGGTGTCGTAATCGTGTTTGCGGAACGAAGATGTTGCAAATAAGTCCCATGGGCACCGAGAATTCTAGCTGTTCGATATGAAACATTCCCTTTGAAGCGTCTATCAAAACGTATTTTAATATTTTATTTTAACCTCCAAATTTTAAAAATTATATAAGGATTATAGATTTTTTTCAAATTGTCTGTGAGCACGCTAGATGTAAGATGTTCCAAAGAAAACTTCTAATTGAATCTCTTATTCTGTTTAAATTATAACATATTTTTAATTCGTTGACTAGATTTTCCAAGCCGGTATTCAGAAATTAATTATTGTATTATTTGAAGGTTTTGTGTTGATGAATAAATGTGATTATTTTTCCGACCCAAATATCGACCAATAGAATTGCACCATTCGACGTCACGTGGTACAACCTACATGGTATTATACTGATAATTTTTTGAAAATTTTCTCTGGTCGTTGACGTCAAACTGACAGGTTGAATTCAATTGTGAAATTATAGGCCGACATTTGGGACGGAAAAATAATCCCCCGAATAACACACGAGCTTCAAAATTATCTGGCATTTCCCTCAAGGTTCCCTGCAAACAAATAAAGTCGTCAAGTTTTTCAGGAAAAATCACTCGCGCTTCGCGCTCGTAATTTTTTAACCTTGACTAAAAACTTGACTCCTTCATTTGTTTGCAACGAACCTATCGGAAAATACCCGATAATTTTGAAGCTCTTGTGGTATTATAAGTGAATAGTGTGAATGAAGTATTAGAAAATTAAACATGTCAATTTAAATTCGTTTTTTTATTCATGTTTGCATACTTTTATAATTAATTGTACATCAAGTTACATAGACTCAAAACCCATAAACTACATCAACTTATATTATATATAAAATAACAGATTTCACGCGGTAACTAATTACCTATATTCAGAAAAAGCGCAGTTGCTTGCAAACTTGGACTTTACGGAAGTCGCTGCGGATTAAAAGAACTACCGAAAATGCCAGATTCTAATTGTCGAGTTAAGATTACCATCTCAATTCGTTTCCTGGGTAAATGTTGTGGTGAGCTATTAAGATAAATCTTAAAACAACTTAAAATGCAAATGTTTTGTAAAGACTTTTTATTCTGGACCCATTTGTATACCTCATAAACACTAGGTTTTTTTTAATTTCAGTCTTATTGAATCTAGCTATAATATAATAAAACTTCGTAAAATATATGAATCCATTACATATTTAATAAAGAGCCGAAGATTTTTCAAGATTGAAGTAATACACATATCTTATTCATATCATTTACCATTTTTCTTACTGATACTCTTACTCTTATTGAATTTGCTTTGAAGCAGCGCAAATTATTTGTAAATATTATGGATATATTTGCAAATCATTTCTTCGCTCCGATGCCTAGGTACAACATTTGGCTTCACAGAACGAATCTAATCCGATTTAGGTACGCCTACCTCATGGGATTTCACCTAAACGATGTTGAAATTGTGCGACTGTACTTTATTTAATTACTATTCTCATGAAGTATTTATTTTTCCATTTTCTAAATTATTTTTAGAGAGGGGCCTATGATTTGAGAATTTGTTCTCATCACGAATTTTATTACTTGTTGGGTATCATGTTTCAATATTAGTTGATATTTGGGAGTGTTTTTTATTTGACTACGTGTGTTTTTAGATACAAATGATATCATGTCATCAACAAGCAGCGAAAATTAAAGTTTTTTGGGATTTTAACCAAATAAATGAATGAAACGTCAGTGTAGTAATGAAGTTGTAATGGAAATATCATTCAATTGTGCTGCTCTAAAGAGACTTAGTAGGTATCTATAGAATATTGTGTAAAGGGTTGCATTAAAAATCTATATAAAAGTTTCATTATAAAATGTATATTTTACTAAAGTTACACATGCATTCAGGTCGAAAATCCACTTTGATAACATAATTTATACTCCAGTCGATAATAGAGCTAGCCCGGTTGAATTTGTCAGTGTAAATTCAAATGTAATCATAGCCAGTGACACTTTGCAATCATATAGCATACCACAGACTATAACGTTAACTGGAATATATTGTCATTGATTTCTATGCGGTTTACCCTAACGCGTGCATGATCATCGCATAGCTATCATGAGTAATGCCAAGCCTGTTAGATTATGTAAAGATCTGCGATACAATTCGGTTACATAACTTACATAGCGATTGTTCCACGAGCATCATAATTCATAACATACATAATAACATTAAGTAATATGTAAAGGGAATTCCATGAATTATTATTAGAAATTGTCCTGATCACTTGGTAAAACGTTATTTAAGCGTCAATATTAAATATTTCAACGGAATACATAAATGATAACGTTCATTCAGATATATTGAGTTGTGTGAGGAAGCTCGGCGGAAGGCGGTCGGAAACGGCGCCGCAATCGAGGAGAAAAGTAGGTAGGTACCTTGCACAGAACCCTCCTTTGACTGGCCATTCGTAAACTCGAAATTTCTTCATTTTCTGTTTTTATTTTATACTGCTCCGATTCAACTGTTTGACACAAAATTAAGTTTCAGTTAACTGGTAACTATTACCAAGCGAAGATTGGAAATAGTCTGTTGTATATTTATTTCATTTAGGTATGTATTTTAATTTAGATTACACATCCATATTTTGTTAGTATAGTCTTTAAAAGTGTTAGTATCAATTACACAATTAATATTTTTTTAATTTGAATTAACATTAGTTTATAATTATCTTGCGACATGGATTCTAACCCATTGCAGCAAGACATTGCTCTCCCACGTGTCCACGAAGACAGGTAGTATTGGATTCAAATTTGAATTGTAGAGGCGGATAATTTTGGAAATCAATTTTGTATCTAGATAGGTATAACTTGCTTACCTTTATCTAAGATGTAGGTAGGAAGGTATTTTTTTTATCTTCAATTAAAGATAAGGACGTGTAATACTATATCTGCTATACTACTAATTTTCAATACCTGCTTCCATATAACATATTAGTAAATTTTTCATTGTTTTGAATTTTTCCATATTTTTTAATCTATGAATGATAAAGGAGGCTTAAAAAGAAATTAATCTAGGCCCTACGTTGCACGTAATATGTTTGACGACAAACAATATCCTGTAACAGACGTTGACGGGTTTGAAGGCACGAGGCTGGCGCGAATTCCAATCTAGAGGTAAGCGGAGTCCGCATGACGCGTCGGCATCCTCAGGCCTCCCTCGCCCCCCAACCTGTCCCCCGCCCTCCCTCTGCCTCCGGTTCATTATGCAGCCGCCCACGCCACGCGCCAATCACATACCGGCGCTGCGATATTGCTCACTCGTTAGAGATTTCTGTTATTTTTATCGATGCTGTTATGAATGACGTGCCTTAAACTCTCTACTGTGCAGTTATGATGATTTATGGAATGTAAAACATCTTTTTTATTATACTCTATCGCTTAATGTAAGCCTTCCATGTTTGAAGACGTAATTCCTTACAATTCAGTGGTAGCACAGACTAATAATAATATACTACGTATACAAGTGGTAGGATATGTGCATCGGTATAAAAATAAAATATTTTGTGATGTGTAATTGAAAAATATACGACAAAACATAGATATGAAAGAAATATTGTTACTAGGGTGCATCCCTCGCAATATTACCTGCTCCAAGTCCACGAATAATCCGGGTGTCTCATTGTGCGCATGATGGCACAAGCTCGTCTTGTCATAAGCGTAATTTCGAAGCTGTATATTTTTTATCATTGGGAGAAGCATAGACTAGTTCTATAAATTAATCGGTAGGGAACAGCAAAACTGTGTCTGATTAGTTATTTCCGTTCCTACTAAGTGACGAACTATTTCCTACATCGAATTGTTTTGAGCCAATACAATTGAAGTCAACTGAACTAAATGTTTGACTGTCGGGCTGTAGTTAAAGTATAACTATATTTTTTAAAGGAAATTATATTAATATACCTAATATAAAATTTAAAAAGACAGTGCATTAAAAATTTGGTCTTACCTCATCGAAATCGTAGAGTACGTGCTAGTGGTTTTTACAAAATTTATTATGCATTGTATAACTCAGATTGCTTAATTCTAAAATTTGTATGCATTTCTTCTCACAAAATGGGCGACTGGCTGGTTTTGTTGTTAGTAAGCACCGGTTTCCTGCGACCGAGCGCCGAGCGAAGCTTTGAAAAGGACTTAATGCCGCGACTGACATTCCAACACCATTTCCCTTTTAACTTCATTTAAAAGAATCTTAATTTATGAATGGACCGTGGATCGATACTATTACGGGCGTATCTAAGCACCCAAGTATTCAATAGATTTTTATTTCATGAGGCTTGCGACAAGGTCACAACTATGTATCGCGTTACTGAGTAATAATTATTAATTAAACTCAAACATTCAAACTCAAACATTTATTTATTCAATTAGACTTCTTCGAGAAGCACTTTTGAAACGTCAATACATATTTTTATCATTTACCACCGATTCGGAAAGCAGTATCTATGGAGAAGAATCGGCAAGAAACTCCATAGTTGCTCTTTTAAATCATTTCAGTATTACAATTTAATTTTACAAAATATGTAAGTAACCGTACGTATATATTATCATAATATGCCAAAGAACTGTCCTGCGGTTTTTACGCGACAACCCTCCATGGGTTTTTATCTTCCATATATTCCTTAATGCTGTAATAGGCTCTCTGAACTAAGACGTTTTTTACATAATTCTTAAATTTAGCACTACTAAACTCTTTAATACTATGAGGAATTTTGTTGTAAAAAAGTATACCTTGACCCATAAATGAATTTTTAACTTTAGCTAACCGGTAAAATGGCATTTCAATTTTATTTCTGTTCCTTGTGCCATAACAGTGTCTATCTCCTACTCTTGTGTGTAAGTCTGCGTTTTTGTGTACATATAAAATATTATTAAATATATACTGTGATGGTACAGTGAGGATACCAGTATTCTTAAAGAGATCTCTTAGTGAGTCCCTAGCACGTAAATTATATATAGAGCGTATGGCTCTTTTCTGTAATATAAATATAGTTTCTATATCTGCAGCCCTGCCCCATAGCAGAATTCCATAGGACATAATGCTATGAAAGTAGCTAAAATAAACCAATCTAGCCGTGTCTACATCGGTGAGATGCCTTATTCTTCGAACTGCATATGCAGCTGAACTAAGCTTAGCAGCGGTGGCGGCAACATGGGCCCCCCATTGTAACTTCTCATCTAGTGTCAATCCAAGAAAAACAGTAGAATCCACAGGGTATAATACCTCCCCGTTTAAAATAATATCCCTTTTCACCTTTTTTACATTTGGAAGGATAAATTCTACACAATTTGTTTTTTTTGCATTTAATAATAAATTATTAGCAGTGAACCAATTGGATATGCGTAAAAGAGCAGAGTTTACTTCGTCAACGTTTGAGTCATGTCTATCCACATTAAATATTAATGAGGTATCATCTGCAAACAGTACTATTTCACACATATCCTGCAAATAATAAGGTAGGTCATTAATATATACTAAGAACAAAAACGGTCCTAAGATAGATCCCTGCGGTACACCTATGTTAATCGGCGCACCGCGAGATTTCTCTCCATTAACAACAACGGTTTGTACCCTGTTCTGAAGATATGAAGCTATGAGGTCCTGAGATAAACCTTTAATACCATAAAAATTTAGTTTCCGTAATAGAGTGGTATGTTCTACACAGTCAAAAGCCTTAGAAAGGTCACAGAATATCCCTAAAGCATTCTTTGAATTTTCCCATGCTTTATATATATGTGACAAAAGAGCTATTCCAGCATCAGTAGTAGAGCGCCCCTTTGTGAAACCAAACTGTTTGGCGTGTAGTAAACCATTTGATACAAAATGACTACATAATTGGTTTAAAATTAATTTCTCGAAGACTTTGCTCAAAGTTGGTAAAATGGAAATTGGCCTATAGTTATTACAGTCTTCTTGGTCACCACTTTTAAATAAAGGAATTACTTTACTTAACTTTAATAAATCAGGGAATATACCACAGTCACAACATTGATTAAATATAAACGCTAAGTGGTTGGCAATGTTTTCTATAATATTATTTACTAAATTTACAGACATTCCCCAGAGATCACATGTTTTTTTTAAGTTTAATGTTTTAAAAGTTTTAACAATTTCCTCTGCAGTCACATGTCGCAATTCAAATAATACATTACACTCAGCAACATGGTCCCTCAAGTAGGACTCCGCAAGCGCTGATGACGAATTTAATTTTTCGGTAATACTAGCAGGGACACTACTAAAAAAATCTTCAAAAGCAAGCGCAACATCAGCACTTTTGTCAATGACCCTACCAGCATTAACAAGTTTTATGGTACTATTTGATTGGCTTTTGCCCATTTCACCATTAATAATTGCCCAAACCGTTTTAACTTTGTTATCAGAGTTGCGTATTTTATCTCTGACATACAAGCACTTGGCAGTGAAACAAACTTTTTTAAAAGTTTTTGAATAATTTCTAACATAACTAAGAAATGACATGTCTTTGTTATATTGCTTCATGCCATATAACTCATATAAAACGTTCCTGCATCTGTGTATACTAGGTGTTGCCCATTGGCTAAATGGTAAATCCTTGGTCATACTTAAAGATTTAACTTTAAAGATTTTTTCAAACTCATTATGAATTAAATTAAAAAGATTTGTAAACATTTCACAAGGATTATTATGAAAGGATTGATCATTCAGGCCAGGCAATTTATTATTAATATTATCTCTAAATTTATGAATGCCTTTTTTAGTTATAGGCCTAACATTAATTATTCTTTTAAATGTAGGTATGCAATCCCATTCAAAAACTACTTTCTGGCCACAGTGATCCGAAGTCAGTGTATTGAGAATATTTTTTTCTAAAAAGTTACAATCACAGTAAACATTATCAATACAAGTTGCAGAACTAGGTGTAATTCGTGTGGGTTCATCAAAAAGTTTATGTAAATTAAATGATTGAAATAAATTAACTATTCGTGTTGCCGTTTGTGTGTGTGAAAGTAAATCAATATTAAAGTCTCCACATACTATAACCTTCTTTTCACTTCTGCTCAAACGCTTTAATATTTCTTCCATGACTGTCTCAAACATATTATAGTCACTGGAAGGAGGCCTATAAACGCAAACAATAATGTAACGCTCAAGTTCAACACAGGACAGTTCAATGGTGCGTTCTACAGATAGACTAACAATGTCAGTTCGTTCTTTGCATTTTACACTATTGTGTACAAAAATAAGAGAACCTCCATGAATAGCATGTTTCCTAAAGTATATACTTTTTAACTCATAATTATCAACATTTATTAACAACTGACATTGTTTAAGCCAATGTTCTGTTACACAAAAAACTTTAATACTATAATGATTTAAGAATAATTCTATTTCTAATAATTTGCTAGCCAAGCCTTGAATATTTTGATGTACAATGGAAAAAGGCTGCTTAGCTGTTGTCTTATATACTAGTTTAAATCTAGCTTAGGGCTAAATTTTCTGTCAACACTTAACCTAGGTTGGTGTATATAATTACTACTACATAAAATTATAGTAGATCGATGGTCTGATACAGAACATGTACCAGACTGGTTAATAATTTTATATGCTATTAACATAGCAAGTTCTTTCTTATATCTAAATGGCAGATACACTGTATTCCTTGTCATACAAAAAGATTTTATACAGGAATTTAAGTCAAAATATATAAATGCATCACTATGATGATTTGTTAAATTATACAATTTCAAGTTAATATTATAGATAAACCTGTATTGATTTTGTGTCAAACCAGGCAAATACGGTAATGTACACAACATAAATTTACATTTCGTCTCACCACTAATTTTTAACATTTTTTGAAATCCTATATCAATGTCATGTTTTTTTAAATTAAAACTATCTCCGTATAATATAATAACAATACTATTTTCATTAAAACTAAAATTATCTAATGAATTCATGATATATGTAAATGAACTATTAGGAGTGCAAAAATTAGTAACTTTATGCCCTAAGTTGTTAAGCAAAGCGCCAAAACCCTGACCTATATTATCTGACAACACAATAATTTCCTGCATGGAAAGATGTTTTGTTTTACTAGATGAAAGTGTTGCCGTTGGTTGAATACTATGTATGTTAGTGCAGTCAATGGTCTTATGGGGCGACGGTTGCTCATTGTCACTTATGGAACACTTACATACATAGTTATTGGTCAGAGACTCGAAGCGTTCCATATTTTCATTGCTTAACTTTAATATATAATCTGCCTCTTTTATGTGTTCATTAATTTGTAACTGGGCAGCAGAATATTTTTGGTTGAGGTCATATAATGTATCATTTAATGAGTCTATTTTCTCCTTAAGTTCTGTAGTTTCTACCTCATACATCATTTTATAATGTTCTAAGTCCCTATGATATCTATCTAACTCTTTCAAAAGGCTATTATTTTTAATTTGCAATTGTGCTACATTTTTTAATGAAAATCTATTTCTCATAACTGATTTAGTGCGTTTAATGAACCTACTTAATTTGAGATATTTTTTTAATTTTTTATGTGAATTTAGCTTGATTTTTGTATTGTTTTCAAAGCCACTTAACTGTCCACATTCAAGCAGTTCACCGAAAAGACTGTTCGATGAAGTGCATAGCCGCTTGGAGTTATCCTCTTGAACCTCCATTAAACTGCATTCCAGCTCAACGATATGACTGAGAGCCTTCTCGTGGTCATTGGAACACTGTTGGAAGCTGTCAACAATGTCTTGAAGGGCTGTGCACCTGTTTTGGCTATCCATATATTGAGTGTGGAGTTCAGCTAGCTCGGCCTTCAGACTAGTATTCTTTTTTATTATTTGCTGGATTTCCACCTCATGTTCCTCTCTCTCCAGCAAGAGTTGTTCACACAGGGATTTAGAAGCCTTTAAGTCCTGTAGTGTGGCCTTTAGTTTGTTTTCCATATCTTTGGCCACTGCCTTGCGGGTCAGCATGTTGTAATTTTAGTTGCTGAAACAGGTGAAATAGATGTTAAAAAGTGTATATAATATATGATACAATTAAAACAATTTTTACTTGTGTTAGATAGGCTTATGATACAATTATCAGAAAAGAGTAGATAGTGAATGGGTAAGATAAAGTTTTATAATAGAACTGAAGTATATTTTGTCTGGAGCTATTAGTTTTTGTCCTCTAAATTGCTTCCAACTTGTCAAGCAAAGTGAGACGATAACTATGCGCTCATGTATTTATTGTGACGTTACTCATAAAATATGAGCAGTGTTATTAGTTAAATGAATGGGAATGTTGTGTGTATCTTTAAATAAGATATATTAAAACTAGTACTCCCCTGGTTTATCCAAGACGAAATTCGAATTTGAATTTCCGTTGCCGTTGACAGCCACGTTATACAAAACGCAGCTTCAGTCACGTAATTATACGTATTTCACATGAAATAACACTTGTACGTTGAATATAATATAGTTTACTATTACTAATTTATACTGTTTTTGCAAGTAATTATTGAATTTAATATGATTTTTTAATTTAAAACTAAGGAGCTGATATTCACTCAGCTGTTGACATCTGTCATCTCCAATTGAAAGAGTACCGCCAAGAAGCGGAAAATAACATTAATTGATTTTAATTTGTTATCAAACAACCTTTGACTATAGTGGAGATATTTATTTTTCATACTTATATTAAATTAGCTTTGAAAAATTAACCATTTAAAGTATTTCTTGATTGTATTGCACATATAGAGTCGTTCCTGATAAATGCACGGGGAAAAATATTGTTCATGAAATTTAAAAAATCTTATAAGTATTAACGTATTGCAGTCTATCAGGCAGCAGGCTATCTTTTCCATTTCAAAATTTTAGTGAAGGTACGTAGTTTAAATAATTTTGTAAAAAAAATTGTAAGCTCTACTATTCAGCTTACTCTAGATTCTAGAACATATGAAATTATATTGATAATTAATTATTTCAGTGATGTTATATCATATGCATAAGAATATTAAAGTTTTAAAAATATTTCTATAAGTAAGAGATTAATTCGCTAAAGGAACGAATACGAGTTTTATTTAGCATAAACATAAACACAAGAGACATCCTGTCGTGCTCTAGTCCGTGTGAGTCAACGTATAAGTTTCATATCAGTTCTTGTTAAAACTTGTATCAACCTGTCTATTCAACCTACCTACCTTTGCGGTTTATCATTGTGCCGGCTTTGTGGCGATATCACTGAGTCATAATAAAAATGGGCGTATGTAAATAGAACCCGTTTTAAATGCAGCTAAGTCTTGAATAGTGTGTCATAACATGAATAATATGTTTTAACTCCCCTAAGTAGGTAACAAGCGCGACAGCGAAGACATATTATAGACCGTAAATTGAACAATTTAGTATGTTTATATGATGTATATCCCATTACTCTACAATCTCCAATCTCCATGTTATATATTATGTATTATGTACTTGGAACATTATGAAAAAAACAAAATAGATACCCCTTTAAAGGGTACCAAAAAATTGGGACGTGTAGAATTTTAATTTTGAAGTGAAACTTCTTTAGGCGCGTTGAGAGTAAAATTTCAAAGTCGCGTCATGGCATTACAGTCACGTCATGGAGTAAGGCGACGATTTTGGTATCTTTAAATCTTGCCATAGAAGTTTCACTTCTAACACATGCTCGGCAAACACGCTCTTATTTTTTAAAGTATATATGTATTAGACAGGGAAAAATGTAGAGCACCATTTTTAGTCCCATAACCATAGATAATAACAATACTAGGTACATATCACGAATTACTGCGTTGCATACTTGAGAGAGCTGTGTTCTTATGTTCAGCCTCAGGTAAAATAAAATTTGTCAATAGAAAATAAATGTAAGTTATCACTAAATTGTACCGTATATAGTAATGCTTACTAAAAAGTTCCTTCAGAGATCGAGTTTTATTTGAACCTTCTTAAAGGTTCAATAAGGTCACGAGGGAGCAGCAATCTAGACCACGTTTTCGTCACTTCATACAAAATTCAACGATAACGTCGACTTAATGTTCGCTATAAATGTTAAGTTCATAAGCAAAAGTAAATATCGATAAAATATCCCTTCATGAAAAGTATGTGTTTCAAGTCACTTCTGCAGATCAATATAGAAAGAAGAGGGTGGAAATTTATACGACTCAGTGCGAATATCGCCGAATTAGAAATTCATTTTCATTGGCTTCAATGGGATCTCTAACTTTTGGGAAGTACGTAACGAAGTGGATTATTTTTGATACAGGATTTTATAAAGGACGTGGGTTGATTTAAACAATCTCAAATTTACCGCGTGCATATTATTATTAGTTGAAATTGCGCGTGGGAATAGAATGTGGCGTGATTTGCATGAGACACGGATGCTACCAACATTTTCTCTGTTAGTGTAGTTTAAAGTTTACACGCGGTTAGGGAGAAATTTGCGAATATTTAAAGTGGACTATAGTGACAGCATTTGTTCACCAAAAATGCGACTCATTTTCCCGCTTAATGTACCAACTGAGGACTGGAGCGCAATTTTACCCGAGCCACGGTAGCCGGGCATCTTAATAAACTTTTTTAGGTAGTGTGTGTATGAAATTTTCACGAATTAGTATAAATGAGAAACATTAAGAGATAAATTCTATGTTAACTGTATATGAGAAAATATTTTGTTAAAATAACATAATATTAATATGATTAATAAAAAAAAAAAAAACGACATGTGGCACTCGGGGACTGCCGCGGTAAAGCTATTGCATGCTATGCCTTCAAGCCACACCTCCGCCCGTCGGAGTGGGGAGCGTGAGGTTTTTTCGTTACGGAATTTCTCGATTCGGTCCCCGCACTCAAGGCCCGCGATAGAAGCTATGCAATAGCTTAAAAAACTAATAAATAAATTTTGCCATTTATTATACCAAACACGATGATTTTGTTTCATATGAGTTAAAATGCTTTGTTTCCATAATTAGTATGGTCACTTGCCCGCAATATCTTTATGTTGAATTTGATAATAAAATGTGATTCACTACTTTATTTGTTTTTTGAAATTAACAATAGATGCCAGTTCGGGCTCATTTCTTTTATTAACCGCCGCGCCGACCGAAAGGTACAAAAAGCAGGAAGCGGATAGGGGATTATAAATACGTGACGTGAGACGAAGGATGTTGATTTTGTTCTCTGCATCGGTACCTTGTATACCTTTTGTGCTGAGAATTGCAAATATTTCTCTTTCACCCTACTTGTTTAGTTGCCTTTACCTAATTTTTATTCAATGCGCTTTGTGACATGGATTTTAACGACATTGCATAGATATAGTTCGTAACATTTTAGAGTAATAAAATATGTTGTGATGATTCAACCCACATCCTATAAAATAAAATTTTAACAAGCGACATTAGTCACTTGTTCATTAAAAAGATGAATTAGAGTATGACACAATTCACCAGTCATTACTTGTATCTAAAACTGAGTTCATATTCGTTTACTCCTGAATTACAATAGGTACAATTAAAAGTTAGCATGACTTTCGTGTAACTTTTGAACCGCTGTAATTAGTATAATATATTTTACATCAAATTTGGCGCTGAATTTAAATTATCACGTGTGCAAATAAACAATCAAGCGTTACAGAAGGCAGGAATATTTATTTGCATGGAACTTATGCCGATTTTTTTGTATCGTCAGAGTTTGTATCTGGTCTCTGCAAGATTAATTGGCATCGTTTTAGTTTCAAGAGAAACGTAGCGATACTACTTTTATATAATTTATGCATCCTAATGTGCCTAGTAAGTGTTATACCTAGTATATATTATTTCATATTATACTCTATCGATCATGATACTTTAATGGTCAGCAAGATGGATGAGTTCCGTTCTAGGGAATGCCACTACTTCGATATTTAAAAGCAATTGTATGAGGCCATAGTCTATGGTTTTATTTTTTTATCCACATAGTGGCGCCGTAGCTGATCGTATCGGGCAGTCAGTTTTCCATTCCAATGGTTGGGCTAATCTTAAATGACCTTATTTAGATTATGCACAACACGTTAGAATACGATCGGTGTGCATTTGGGTTTGTGCTCTCCGGCTGTTAATTAATGGGGTTTCAACGTCTTCAAAGATCAGTATCAGCCGCTCATTGGTAAAAACAAACAAATAAATTGGTGCGCCAGGTTCACATTTAATTTATTGCCAGCGATAAGATAAAATTTCATTCTAAATCTTTGAAGTCAATTTAGTTTTTGTTTTTCATTGAAGCAATTTAGGATATTTTTTTTTTATTACCAAATTGTTCAAAATAAAATCAAGGTAAAGCTATTTATTAAAATAAAATTAATATATATAGGTACTTAGAGCACTCATATGTTTAATCAAAATTAATAGTAAACCTAAATCTCAATTTTTAAATACACATGTAGTATAACGTTTGCTGCACCTAATTAAGACTTCCTTAAAAAGCAAAGATTAAGTTTCGAGGATAATGGGCATTGTCGCGAGCGGTGACCGCCGGAAATAGCTCATAAGCATTAAATTGGGACGCCTGTGCCCGTTTGTTAATTATATTGTTGACGCTTTACTCATTTAAAAGCTTAAGACAATACAGATGGTAGCTTTAAATAATAATTGTACTCAGTTAATTTTTCGTGAAATATAAATGTAAGATTTAATTTACGTTTCTTATAAATGTTTTAAGTTTAATGTTTAAAAATCTGAATTCACAATACCGATAAATGATTCAGTTTATTATTCTGCTTCCGTTTTCTTCAATGGTTGTTGTTATAACGATCATCCAAACAGCTATGAGATCGTCCAAGCGTTTTAGTTTATTTTTGTATTTAATTGTTTAAAGTTTGCTTTTATTAAAACTTGTTTACGAATTTTATGTAATGCATTTGGTGAAATGTTTTTTTTCTTGGGCGCAATACATATGCCATTGTTGTTTTTCTAAGTGACGGTAATGACGGAAGCCGTACTAAAATGCCATCTGGATGATAGGTATTCGCCACGAGTCTGCCTATCCAGGTGCAGAGACAGCTGACGGGCCACATAAGGACACATGGCGGAGCGTGCCAGCCGCGTGCCATAGCCCGGTGCATTGTTTTTCTAATAGCTGCATGTGTGATTATTACTCATAACAATTTAAAAGATAACCGTACTAAACCAGCAAGTATATATATATGACGTATATAGTTTTCCAACGACGAAAATTATTTTATGATAATGTTCGAACTACCTTTATTGTACGTTTGAATATGCAACCAAATCTTCAATATATGTAGGTACTGCATATTTACCGAGAAATCCCTACGTGTCCTCAAATTAACAAAATAAATTCCTTTCAAGAATATTGTGAATGAAATAGCCTCTAAAGTGTCTATTGTGTCACATCCTGTGCCGTTTGTTGTTACCTGCTGTCCTTATCCATTATTAATAATTAGTTCTCTACCTGAAGGTAAGCCTCGACGTGAGTTTAACAAAAAAATGTGTACAGCATAACAATCGAAACGGTTTGCGTCTAAAGTCTAAACGGACCTAGCGTGGCATTGTTACATTCTCGCTCTTTATTGTAACTATCGCTCCCACCGACAGCCACACAGACTCAGGTATTTATGAATGAACGTGACGGTCTGGCGAGTGGGATTGTCGGCCGCGGCCACAGCCAGGTAGAAAATTACACTTTTGGAATTCTTTCAACACGCTGAGTATGGCTACTCAACTCAGTGGCCGTGGATAAGCCGCAGAGCGGGGCGTGGGGTGCTATCGGCGCGCATGCGTGTAGCGCGTTTTACTTAGACGATACCTCCCTCTCAGTTGATTCACAACCTTCGTGATAGCGCATTGTGTCGTGATGCGGCGCTCACCAACTTTCACGAGTAGTG
>CAJQZM010036459.1:0-35665 GCA_907164665.1 Colias nastes
GGATCTCTAATTTTTTTGAAAATGCAATATAGCCTATGTTGCTCAGTGAAGATGCAGCTTTCTAATGGTGAAAGAATTTTTGAAATCGGTCCAGTAGTTTATGCGTGAAAACCATACATACTTACATAATTACAAACCTTTCCTCTTTATAATATTAGTATAGACTAGCTTTGTCTAAAACCTTATAAATTATATAGGTACTAAAACCTTCCTCTTGAATCACTCTATACAGGGTGTCCCACTATCGGTATACTAAGCGCGAAGGGACTTGTAAACTTGCATACACTGATCACGTAAAAAATACTTAAACAACAAAATTGCGCCAAAAATTTTTTGCTAAATGTTTCCTTAAAATTCATGTTTTCGTCTCTAGCTTCGCGCAACCGGCATATACCGCTTCGCTAATGTGAGCATTTTGTCTATGAAAACATAATCTTAAACGATAGCTCACGTGCTGGTGGCAAAGTTGGGCGGGTTGCTTGTTAGGGGTGTACACATAGAGTTTTAAGAATTCATCTATTTGAAAAAAAATGCATCTGGAATTTTATAAGTATTTTTTACGTACTTAGCGTATGCAAAACTATAACCTCCATTGAGCTTAGAATACCGATGGTGGGACGTATATTAAAAAAAACCGCATCAAAATCCGATACAAAAGTACACAAACTCCTTTGATATAAAATTGCATAGGATACTGAATCAGAAATCAACTATTTACGAACCGATTATAAAAAAAAAATTACTTACATTTGATTCATGTTTTATGGAACTGCTTTCCGAATCGGTGGTAAATTTTAAAATATGTAAAGACGATTCAAAAGTGCTTCTAGAAGAAGTCTAATTGAATAAGTAAATGTTTGAGTTTGGAACGTAGTTAATATTGCGATATTGCCCTTTATCTGAATTTCTAAATGGCCACGTAAAGATGACGTTTATCGATTTTACGAAGTATATAACCTTAAATTGACTTAAGGGATGTTAAGTTTTTCAATAACCGGTAAGAATATTGAAGGACAAATCTAAACTGCTAAGTACGCAATATCACATTGTGTCTAGACAAGCTTTCCACCCGGCTTCACTCGCGTTTCCAAAGTAAAACCCACATAGTTCCCGTTCCCGTGGGATTTCCGGGATAAAACCTATTCTATGTGTTAATCCAAGTTACCTTCAATATGTGTGCTAAATTTCATTGTAATCGGTTCAGTAGAATTTGCGTGAAAGAGTAACAAACACACACACACACACACATCCTCACAAACTTTCGCATTTATAATATTAGTAGGATAGGAAGGAAGTAGGATAGGATAGAATTTTGTAGATATTTACTACTTTTTAATTTTCTACAAAAGAACACGACTACGATTGAAAAAATGAAAGTAGGTATAATGCCTATAGCCTACCCGGATTTCATAAAGTACAATGAAACAATTAAATAGATATATGCACACGGAAAATCCAAATCATAAAGAGTTTAAACCCATTACAATATTAACTGAAAACAACACATTTTTAATCTGTTTAAAAACTGACTTCCTCATACTGTAAAAACCTTAGATAAAAACATCAGAAGGAAAAAACCGTAACGCATCACATAGGCATAATTATTATAACTGAAAAAACTATTTTAAGCAACGGTTGACACGGTCATAAATTTGATGGACCCGTTGTTAGGTTTTTTGCAGTTGCCATTTAGCTCTTAAAAGCTGCGCTCCGCGGTTTTACCCGCAGTGCTCCGCTCCTGTTGGTCTTAGCGAGATGATATATTATAGCCTATACCTATAGCCTTCCTCGATGAATGGGCTATCTAGCACCGAAAGAATTTTTCAAATCGGACCAGTAGTTCCCGATTAGCGCTTTCAAACAAACAAAACTCTTCAGCTTTATAATATTACTAGCGGTCCGCCCCGGCTTCGCCCGTGGTACATATTTCGCAATAAAAGGTAGCCTATGTTCTTTCTCAGGGTCTAAAGATTGTCTGTGCCAAATTTCATCAAAATCGGTTGAGAGGTTTATGCGTGAAAACCATACATACATACATACATACATAATTACAAACTTTTCCTCTTTATAATATTAGTATGTAAGTATGTATAGAAGTATAGATGGGCCCGCTTCACATTGGGCAGCGTTGGCCCAAGAAATGTTCGTCAATGTTTGCCGCCATTACGGCGATTATGAAAAAACATGTACAATTACGGCCGATCACAGACATTTAGGCCCTCTACATCATCGTGATTGCCTCTACTCGCCCAACGCTGCCCATTGTGAAGAGGGCCATAGAATGTTTCATATAAAAATCCCGAATAATAATCATCAAAAATAATGGCATCATTCATTGTTAAAACATTTATCTATTTAACTATATGTCATGTTAAATTATCTTAACTATATATTTTCTCTTTTTGCTCTAATTAGTTTACATTATATTATAATACTAAGTACTTTATGAACTTACTGCCGATCCAATCGCTTCAAAGAGGGGCCACTGAAAATCAGTGTTGCAACTGCGTTGCAATTTATGCTGAGTGGCTACCGTTTTGGCTCCACTTCTTAGCTTTTTATCATATTTTAATTTTACTGTGTTTGAATTATATTGTCATATTCTAATTGTATTGTGTGCTAATCGTGTTTTTTCAATTTTGTGGAGTCAAATAAATGATCTTTCTATATTTCTTTCTGATTTTTCTAATTGATTACTCGCTTTCCGCCCGCGGCTTCGCCCGCTTTGTCTAAAACCTAATAAATTATATACTAAAAACTTCCTCTTGAATCGCTCTATCTATTAAAAAACCGCATCAAAATAGACAGAGAAAGCTACATTATTTTATGTAGTGATTATTGCTGTATTTAAATGGTTTTTTTCGCCTGCATTTTACTTATCGGGGGTAAACGTCCTCAATGTAAATACTAAATTTCCTTCCTCTATCTTAAGTTACAGATCCGCCTATATTAAATTATTGCAAACTAGCTTTCAGCCCGCGGCTTCGCTTCAAAATTTCCGTGGTCTAGGCGGAAAGAAGAGTCAAGAGAAAGACAGAGTTAGGGTGCTTTTCCACCAATAATGTGCGAGGATGTGTAGCGAGGAATGTGTTTAAAGAACCAGTCATATTATTGCTTATTTAGTTTGAAGTTTGAAGCGATACTATTGTTTATTTACAAACACATTCCTCGCTACACATCCTCGCATATTATTGGTGGAATAGCACCCTTATTATCGCATAAATATTTACAAAATGTTAGTTAGGATGTTGGTCCCTTCTTTAATTTCTAAACTATCCCTATGACTCTATATATTATATTTTTTTTTCTATGTACGCCAATACGCTAAATATTATGGAAAATACTTGAATTATCTTGTGTTCTAACACAAGCATTTAAATGCTTAAAAGGATGTCTCAATGGCTGGTAAAATATTGTAAACATATTTTAACGAATATTTTTGATTTTTAAACATTAAAAAGTTCCTAATAACCTCCTATAGGTTACTTTTTATCCCTATAAGATACTTTTTATCCCGGAATTCCCATAAGATCATTCACGCGGGAAAACCTGCGTCTTACCACAGAATAATAACTAGTTGCCAGCTCTAGAAGCTTTACTTCGCAATATTATATAGCCTATGCCTTCCTCGATGAATGGGCTATCTAACACCGAAATAATTTTTCAAATCGGACCAGTTCCTGAGATTAGCGCGTTCAAACAAACAAACTCTTCAGCTTTCTTTCTTCTCTTCAGATAGATTTAATTTAAACTTTATACACTTATCAAAGATTTTGTTTGGATTGTCACTGGAAAATACAATAAGTAATTTAATGAATTTTAAAAGCCTACTTTTTAGTTTTTTTTTTCTGTATAAAAGTACTTAAGTAAAATAAAAATAAAAAGTTAATGTATTTTGTATTATTTCAAACTTTTACCCATCAATAATAGCAGCATATTAATCGTCGACATAATGTCTAAGTTGAATAATATGACCCCAAGATAATGTATATGATAACGGCATTGCAATAAATTTTAACTTGCAAAACTACCAAGCTTAATATTTTCCTGTAACAGGGACATTACTATCAAATTAATCAAATAAATAACTAACCACGATCATCTCACTGTACCTAATTATTATTAGACAAAGAATCATCGTTTATAAAATAAGCGGTTTTCCTTGAAGTTCTCGTATTTATTTATTAGTTAGCTTAGTTAGTCTGTGTGTGTATCGAGGCGCGCACGCTCGCGCCAAAATTCTTTTTTTTAACTGACCAAGGAGTTTTGTATTAAAAAAGTTCCTAGTGCTTTTAGAAGTGCAGTGACTATTATTTTAATATTTTATCATTTTAAAGACATTAACTATTTTTTATACTACACAATGGAAGAACTAAATGTAAGTTTATTAAGCTGTATCATCTTTATGTCTTCACTATTTTTTGTTACAATTATGTTACTGGTTTCGTATACTGATGTTAAAATAATATTATGATGATTAAAAAACAACCTGTTTTTTAAATGTAGAGGTGTAAATGTAGTTATTTTATATATGTATTTACTCATTAGGTTAAGTACGTACTTTCGATATCAGTTTAAAGTTTTTTGATATCTGCAATAGTTACGGAATAATCGCTTGTGCACACTTAACGATTACACCCTGTATAAAACATGGTTTATTCATAATAGCTGTTTAGTTCCGCTTCCTAAAAAAAAAAAACAATTGATAAAATTTAAAATAAAAAAGCGGCTGGTACCTATTTCGTACTAATTACCTCCAACACACTAAATACTACCATGATATCTAAATTTGATTTTTTGACGTGATAACGTCTTTAAAATCGTTTTAGTCGGGTCACGGGTGACATGTTCAGAAACTTGTGTCACACCAAAACCTCACGAGCGCGATCGCAGGTATAACGAGAGAGAGACGGACCGATCTCCCGTCTCATCTCGAGCGCTGCCACTGCATTATCACAGTATTACAATATTATTTCCTACAGTAAGGAAACGCCTTTGATGTCGCGCGATGCCGCCGCCAGCGTAGGTACTTACGCTGCCACACGAAAATACGCTAGGGTTGCAACAAATGGGAAATAAAACAATTGTGATTATTAATATTATGAGGAAATCATTTATTCATATGTACATTCAAAATAATTGCGATTATTAAATCTGATGTAATTATTTGTTCATAAATATATAATTACAGATATTGCACTGCTAAATATTATTTACGTGGACACTTTATTTTTGGATGTTCTTAATTGTATATTATAACATTTAACTAAGTAATGCATTCGCATTGGGATGTACAATCTGATTAGAAAATAATGAGGACAACATATACATAGCTTTAATTTTAATTCAACAGATACAATTAATACAATTTTTCTGAAATATTGTTTCCTTCTGGGATATCAATGTAGATTTACATCCGTAAACGGAACAGTTTGTGCGCGCCATAATAGAATATGTAAGTACCTATGTATAATAAAATTATTACACAAAAAATACGACTGCGTCGTCCTTTCGCGCTAGGTAAGGCAAACTAAGCGTGTTTGCCTTACGCGGCCCGCGTCGCCCGACCCCCCGCCAGTTCCCCTCCGTTTCTCTGCACAAGTACATTCGCTTCCGTACTGTATAGATATTGTAATACTGTGGCATTATGTTATCACGTAAACATCTCGATCGTAAACCTACTTTACAAACAACCAATTTTTTTTTATCAAGCAGTTTTTTATTGTAATCGGCTGAATTTTTTATCTAAACAAAATCTCCGAAAATTAACTTAGTAAAAATTATCTTCTTTGCAATATCGATTTAAAAGTATTTAGTGTAAATTTTTTCATTTGTACACTGTTAAAGTACCATGTGGGAAACTAAACAAGAAGACATAATTATTTGGCGCCAGAAATCCGGCATTAGCTTTTTTTTTAATTTTAATGTGATTTGTTAAGTCTAGAAACGGTGCTAAAATTCCATACAAACATGGTCAAATATTACCATATCAAACCTGTTTTTTTGCAAATATTATATTAGTTACTGTCTATATAACTTTTTACTTTTTTAATTATGTTGCCAAACTATACATTAAGTTAACTACTTTAATCTCCAAATTATGTCTAATATGTCAAATATTCTATTATAGACTAGCTACGCTTCGCGGTTTCACCCGTGTGGCTCCGCTCCTGTTAGTCTTAGCACAATGATAAATAAACTATTCACTATAACCTTCCTCGATAAATAGGCTATCTAACACCGAAAGAAAATAAAAAATCAAATCGGACCAGAAGTTCCTGAGATTAGCGCGTTCAAACAAACAAACATAGATAAGTAGATTACCTACTCAGCTTTAAAGTTTACTGCAATATTTGCATAGGTAATGTCTGAGAATTTGAGTTTGAGTTAGAGTTCTAACATGATCATTTGAAATTAGTAACGCTCAAAAATGGACCAAATATAAATATAATAAAGACAACATATTTCGAAACGCGAAGAATTAAAAAACAGAATGATCAAAATTGAAACTATGTAACCCTTGAAAATGTTTTTGTTAAAACTAGAGAGTTTTACCAAAAATAAAAAAGACGTGTGGCACTCGGGGACTGCCGCGGTAAAGCTATTGCATAGCATGCCTTCAAGCCACACCTCCGAGCCCGTCGGAGTGGGGAGCGTGAGGTTTTTTCGTTACGGAATTTCTCGATTCGGTCCCCGCGCTCAAGGCCCGCGATAGAAGCTATGCAATAGCTTAATTATATTTTATTGCATAGGTACAAAGCAGTTTTGTGCTACAGAGCGACACAAAACATGAATTTACATAAACATAAACATAAACAAAAACCTACTAGGTACCTACCTACTTGACTACTAAAAAACTCTTTTTACCTAATTCTGGTAAATCGGTATAATTAACATTTTACCGATTATTTAGGTATTAGGAATCAATAAATAAAGAATAAATATTAGATTAGGTTTCGTAATTGAGGTAAGGTTTTATAAAGAACTAGCTGTGCCGCGCGGTTTCACCCGCATTGCTCCGCTCCTGTTGGTCTTAGAGTGATAACATGACATATCTAACACAGAAAGAATTTTTCCAATCGGACCAGTAGTTCCTGAGATTAGCGCGTTCAAACAAACAAACAAACAAAGTATAGATAGATAGTATAGATTTAATAATATAGGTAAATTAACGAAGAGTGTATAGAAATTGAAATAAATAATTTTACAATCTTCCCGAGGATCTTAAAAATTACGTACGATTATAATTGAGTCGATACATATCAAACTCCGGTAAGTCCACTCCCGGTCAAAATTGAGATAACAATGGCGCCAATTTTGAATTGTAAAACTAAACCAGTCTCTACTTTTCAAATTTAGGTAAGTCAATCGTATCTCTATTAAAATAAGGTTTAAAGTAAATATGTTTTTTCAAACTCCGGTATGTCCATCGACAGTGGTTTATCAAACTCAGGCAAGTCCATTTCGACCAATCACAGCGCAGTATGGCACTAAGATGGCTGCCATTTCTCTTAATTTTGTTGAAGCTAACACGTGTGATAAACATGTGTAAAAACGATTTAAAAGCATTGGCTTTTAAATCGTTTTTATTGATAAATGATGGAAGAAAACAGTTTTACTATAGAGGTGGTGGTTCTAGACAAAGCAAGGAAAAAAACAATACCAAAAGCTAAAACAGACAAGGCTCAGAAAACAGCTAAAACATAAATGAAACTAGACGCATAGCACACGCACAGTAGTAATTCCCAGCCATGAAGCCCAGGGCCGTACTGAGATTTTTTCAACCGTTTTGATTTATTGACCTCTCTCTTTGCCCAGCAGTGGGATGATAAAAGTTAATAATAATAATAATTTGTATCTTTTAATTTACATATTTTATTTTAATGTCCAATATTTACAACGCGACAAACTATCTACCCATTTCCACCACATCAGTACGTCCCAAAACTGAGTTCTATCAAATCCCTGTAAGTCCATTAGTGATATTTCAAATTCCTGTAAGTCCAAGACGATGTTTTTCAAAACCCGGTAAGTTTTGCTGGTACATATCAAACGCCTGTATGTCCAGATTTAAAACTAATTTTGTGGCATAATCATCAAGTAATACATTTCTTTTTCTTCGTAAAAATAATTCTAATGTATTATATTATATCTGTCATAAATTATAAAGGTCCAAACATATTGTTTTTTAAGTTATTAAAAATACCTCGATTCCCACATTTCTGTTAGAATGGACTTACCGGAGTTTGATATGTATCGACTCAATTATTTACAAAAAAAAAAAAAAAACTAAATGCTTAGGCCTTTTTTTTAAGTGGAGAAATCTTGCATAGATACCCACGGCCACGGCCCCAGGGGAAGGAGGCTTTGCCTGGCCAATGCGTTCTAAAACATGTACATCAATTGCGTTGTAAACGGATAAACCGACAGATTCAATATAAACAATACATTATTATTTATTATTTAACCTTCGTTTATTAAATCTGAACGTAATGCACTTCGCATCACATGAAAACAAGATGGCTGCGTCAAGGTCACTGACGGGTCAATGACAATATCGAGTTTGGGATTGTCCAGCGCGGCTGTTCGAAATTTAAAATTTTGACATGAGTTTGCTTTTTTATTACTTTTTTTAAATTGACTGTCACCGTGTAAAGAGGTGTTACTGTTTTGACAATTGCGTTATTTCCAAAATATAAAAATAATATTTTAAAAACGTGATTTTAACTGACTGACTATATTAGCGCTTTTCGCAACAGACTTATTGGCTGAACAAAAACCGGTTCAATAAATTGTTGGAACAATACACAACCCTGAGACACCAAATGTAATTTTGGGCTTACAAAATTCATAAAATTATTGCCGAATAAATAAGAACTGATATTTTTATGTGACTCCTTGAGCATTGACCATGATCATGATCAAAATGGTGTACATGTTGAATCATATTATTGCATATTTAATTTTAATTCTATAATGACATTATATTGCCAATTTAATCATTAAGGAAATTTACTCCATACAAACGATTTCTCCTGTTTTCTCTCTGGATTTTGATCACTGGCTTTGCCCCGCGGTTTTACCCGCGTTGTTCCGCTCCTATTGTTCTTAACATGCTAATATTATATAGCATATAATCTTCCTCGCTATCGAAATCTAAAAATAAAAGAATTTTTCGGATCCCTAGTTCCTGAGATTTCGCGTTCGCGTTCAGCCAACCAAACAACCAACTTTTCAGCCAAAGCGATTAGGCTTAGAACCCTCAGCAAGAGGGTACCCTCTTCCTTATTAATTTCTACAATCATTAATACCTCTGAAACTACTTACTAAACCGATTTGAACAATTCTTCACCAGCAGAAAAATATATTACCTACTAGCGGTCCACCCCGGATTCGCCCGTGGTACATATTCTGCAATAAAAGGTAGCCTATGTTCTTTCTCAGGGTCTAAAGATTGTCTGTGCCAAATTTCATCAAAATCAGTTGAGAGGTTTAAGCGGGAAAGCGTAACAGACAGACAGACAGAGTTACTTTCGCATTTATAATATTAATTATTATATTATTATTATTAATTATTAATTATTATAATTATTACTAGCGGTCCGCCCCGGCTTCGCCCGTGGTACATTTTCGCAATAAAAGGTAGACTATGTTCTTTCTCAGGCAGATATAGTATGGTCTAAGAGCACAGTATTACAATATTATTTCCTAATAGTAGGGGAGCCCAAGAGGGGATTTTGGGATTTACTCGAGCGCGTCAGATTACTATAAGGGACGGTACCTTAGCTATTCATTAGTACCTCTAGTCAATATGAGCAGTTATGGTTGGTGGGTGCGCTCAGGGACCCCGCTGGAAAATTTGAATAATCCATAATTCCCTAAGGTTGAGCTAATCTAATAAGGTTGAGTTAATCTGACGCGCTCGAATAATATTACTTTAATTTTTTACCCTTTCTTCATAGCGATTAAATCGCCACTTAAATCGTCAGATTAACGTATACTTTTTTTCAGTGACGTCCTGGAGCATGCAAAATATCAATATCTAACGCGCTTGAGTATTTCCAAGCCAATTTTTTTCTTTTTTAAATTAAAAAAAATCAAAAAATCCTTCCCCACCGCTAAAAGTGAAAACATTATAGGACCTTTTTTTCTCGCTATGGTCTAATCTACCAATTCTAATAGGTTCCCGTGACGCTCGAGTAAATCCACATTTAGCATCCTGGGCTCCCCTACTATAAAGAGTTTTTGTTCTTGTAGGAGAGCCCGTGGGAGATCGTCCTTCACCGATCTGATAACCAGATTAGACGTATTTTTTATTTTTATAAACAAATATGCCTATAATTGCTTGCCTATCGAAAAGTGGTCATGGCTATTTTTTTTTACAGTACTTTAAGTACGATTTTTCGCAGGCAAGTATATATGACTGATTTTGAAATAAAATAATCTAAAATTTGAGATAACTTTCGATAAGTTATCTCATCACTCAATCGATGGAGTCACCTATTTTGACTTACCTGTTTACACCTACTTGCCTGGTAGTTATACACTGAAATGAGCAGGCAAGCATACCTAGGCATATTCTGTGTATCAAAAACTATCAGTAAAATAAATTTCATTGGGTTATCAAAAGTATGAAGGTGATGAAAAAAAATCGATAAAAGGTAATTTAATTAAAAATAGCCATGACCACTTTTCGATAGGCAAGCAATTATAGGAATATTTGTTAATAAAAAATACGTCTCATCTGGTTATCAGATCGGTGAAGGACGATCTCCCACGGGCTCTCCTACAAGTAGGGATTAGTAGGGATTAATACTATGCTCAGTGAAATAAGTTACGGCAACGGACGAAACCGGGACGAGCGACTAGTTTATATTAAGACAGATTTATTTTTACAATGGCACACTTAGCTCTTTGTTTATAATTCGATGAATAATGAAGGACAATGGATGATAATGTCATTCTCGTTTTTTACAAGCAACTTCTGCCCATGATTCGACCATGTTTATTACGATATTTTTTTGAATTATTATCAAATAAAACTGTTAATTTAAGTAACCTATGTAACTATCACAGTTATGTTGTTTACAAAGACACCTCATAAGTCAAAATCCGTCCAGTGGTTTGGGTTTTCCGGCGTACCAAAGAAATATGAATTACTTACTTTACATACATACAAAAACTATTTTTCTTTCGCTGCAGTCAGTGAATAATAAACGGTAACCCACGTAGGTAATTCGCAGATATTAACTTTCTTTCGGCCCGCGGTTTCACCCGTGGTGCCTAAAATTATATGCTCATTTCCTCGGAAACCACTCTATTCCAAAATCCATTGTGTAGTTTTATATATCTATAAACATACATAGGGAGTACGGACAGACAGACGGAATGCGCATTTGTTTTAATTTTTAAACTATGTAGAGATAGTGTGAGGACCAACCGTAAAATGCTTCATCATCACTACATAGTATAAAACAAAGTCGCTTTTATCTGTCCCTATTTCCCTATGTCCCTTTGTATGCTTAAATCTTTAAAAATACGCAACGGATTTTGATGCGGTTTTTTTTAATAGATAGTGTGATTCAAGAGGAAGGTTTTAGTATATAATTTATTAGGTTTTAGACTTACTTTACTTTAAAGTTTATCTGCGATAAAAATCAGTTAAATATTGTATGATAAAATATTTATGTTAGGTCAAATAGTGGCCTTGGCTTCACCCGGTTTGGAACAGGATAAATTATGTGCTATTTTATAGCTGCCTTATTAATGTATTGTGTACTAGCTACGCTCCGTGTGGTTCCGCTCCTGTTGGTCTTAGCGTGATGATATATAGCCTATCTATAGACTATAGCCTTCTTCGATGAATCGGCTATCTAACATCGAAAGAATTTTTCAAATCGGACTAGTAGTTCCTGAGATTAGCGCGTTCAAACAAACAAATATCTTCATCTTTATAATATGAGTAGGTATAGATTTACTATTTACCTACTTATTTAGTACCAAACTTTAAGAAATTCCGCGGCAAACCACAGTCCACAGCATTTTAGAGCTACTATTATGAAATCGAAGTTTGGTATTTTCGTTGCAATCCATACTAATATTATAAATGCGAAAGTAACTCTGTCTGTCTGTTACTCAATCACGCCTTAACTACTGAACCAATTTGCATGAAAAAAATATGGAGATATTTTGGTACCCGAGAAAGGACATAGGCTACCTTTTATTGCGAAATATGTACCACGAGCGAAGCCGGGGCGGACCACTAGTTTATAATAAAAAGTTTTATTATGTACTATCTGTGCTCCGCGGTTTCACCCGCATTGCTCCGCTTCTGTTGGTCTTAGCGTGATGATATATAAAAAAAAACTTCCTCGATAAATGGGCTATCTAACACCGAAATAATTTTTCAAATCGGACCAGTAGTTCCCGAGATTAGCGCGTTCAAACAAACAATCAAACTCATCAGCTTTATAATATTAGTATAGATTTTAATTTACTCAGAATTATTAAATAAAGCTCATCTTTCTTTTGCTCAATGCTACACATGCTGCTAGGTGTTAGAGAAAATTCTCTGATTGATTTTTCGATGTTCAATTTCTGGTATTTTATATTTACGCCCTTTAGAATTAATTAACTTTCTGTGGGATGCAAAAAAATAAAACTTAAAATATATATTTTGTGTTCAGATGCTCTTCATCATCAGCTCGTTTCTGGTGCTGACAGCTGGATACCCCCAAGTCACGATAGACCCGAGTGTCCTGGTGGAAATCTTTGGCACTCCTCCCACCACCACGACAGGGGGAGATAAAAAATTGGAAGATGTAAGTTTTTGACGAAAAAGGTTCCTTCTTACCACAAAAAACTTTAGACAGGGTTTAAACCTTAAGTGCGGGTTCTCTTTAATCTGGTTTTGTCGTATTTCACATAGACATCTATTAAAGTGACAGATCCCTGGTTTAAAGTTGACTGTGTTTAAAATATTGTTTGTGGTAAGACCATCTAGTATGTTCCACAAAATATGTCTAACGGTGCATTTACATCAAGCGAGCGAATGCGCATTCTAACCCCACTATGTCAAATTATTTTAGTGTAAATTGGCGTAGAGCATTGTTTCGTTGTTCTAAGTGTGTTCGAAAAGATTCAATGCAATGTTTTAATACTGAACAACACTGAATACGAGTTTTCGTTTACACTAAAAGATCACGAAAGAATGCTCTTGCTAAAGCTCTAGCTCTATGTTCGTTTGTTGTAAATGCACCATAATAGTATAATATAATATGTATGTGGTTCCACTGTGTGTATGTTTTTAAGTACTTAAATAATAATTGTTGATTATGGAGAAAACAGTTAAAAAAAATCCAGAATAAAAATTTTTTAAATAGAAGCACTACACTTGATGTTTTTTTTTTGTAAATAAGCAGCGCTGACTCTACTTGATGTTGTACTTTTTGAAAGCGTCTTTATATTTCTAGCTAGTCCAGCATATACTTTTAGATATGTAAATAAATAAAAGGGAAAAAAATGTTTAACATAGAATTTGTTCCTCTTAAAAAAAACTGGTAAAGAATGATTTCTTTAGCAGTATTTTTTAATCGAACCTAGAACCTCTGTTCTACTTATACCTTATGTATTACAGAGTAAAGAATAATGTTGTAATTTTGTTGTATTAAAAAATTTCAGATCACAATAAAGCCTACAGAGGCCGCAACATATCTCACAGACAGCAATGGAAATCAATGCAAATGTGTGCCTTATTACCTGTGCGATAAGGACTTAAATGGTAACGAGATATCTAACGCGAGTGTCACTGGCTGGGGGATGTTGGATATCAGGTAATTTTTTAAACATTTGAAATGTATTAAACCATTCATATTTAACGACACTTTTTTAACCCTTTAAAAAGACAGATTAAATAATTCAATCTTACTTTAATCACAGATACTACACTTATCAAGGATCGGTGACAAAACAATAATTTTAGTGTTTTTCATTTTTTAACTAGGTTTGGTCTTTGTCTGGGTGTTAATTATCTATATAAGTATTTATTTAAAATTATATAATATGTATGTTTATCAGCCATCTGATTTCCATAACACAAGCGAAAGCTTAGTATGGGATCAGATCGTGCCGTGTGTGAAAATTGTCCTGAAATATTTATTTATTTATTTATTTAATTATGTATTTAACAATTTAAGATTTGGCGAAGAAGACTGTCAAGAAACTGTGGAAAGATGTTGTACAGAACCCGACACTGTCAATAAGTACCCAGCGCCTAAACCGGACCCTAAATTGTTGAAACAGTGTGGATATAGGAACCCAAATGGTCTGGACTTCCAGATTACTGGTGGAAATGTAAGTATTTCTTGTACCTAGGTTTGTTAGAATGATTTTTTTTTACATATAGCACAGATAAAATAATACAATTTATGATACGGTTGTTTAATTTTATACGCTGTATAGCGTAAATTATCTATGATTTTTAGTTTTAGAATTGACATTAGATCTGTCAGAATGACATAAGAATAGTAGATTTTTGGCGCCAATTCGTTTTGTACGTTTAATATATCACTGACAGAAATTGATTCTCTTGGAATCGGGAGGAACCATAGACTCCAATTTTTTTTCGTCTAAATCAAATCACTTTTTTTGTACACTCTTATTTAGTAAAGACTTAAAAATTGTAAGAATTGCTAATAATAGTAACATCTTCTTGCCATGAAGAGACAAAAAAAATTGCTTATATTTGAATCATTCCCGTTAATCACTACATAGTTAGTATAAAACAAAGTCACTTTCTCTGTCCCTATGGGCGTATTCAGAAAGAAAGCTTGAAACTTATAAGCGCTTATCGGCGCTTGTCATGTTCATATATTTTCCTGCGTGGGTTACCAACGCTGACAAGCGCCGATAAGCGCTTATAAGCGCTTATAAGTTTCAAGCTTTCTTTCTGAATACGCCCTATGTCCCTTTGTATGCTTAAATCTTTCAAACTACGCAACGGATTTTGATGCGGTTTTTGAAGTGAAAACTTCTTTAGCGGCGTTGGGTATAAAATCTTAAACTCGCGTCAGGACACGTGGCCTGATTGAAAAAGCGTAAGACGGATTTTTTTTTTTAGCCCTTATATTCCATGCGTAAGACGGATACCATTCCAAAATATCAAACATGCTGAACGTTAATAATCAAGTTTTCACTTCTGCCGGCACTCCCGGAGTGCAACCCGTCTTTTTTTTTTTTTTTAGCCCTTATATTCCATGCGTAAGACGGATACCATTCCAAAATATCAAACATAGAACGTTAATAATCAAGTTTTCACTTCTGCCGGCACTCCCGGAGTGCAACCCGTCTTTTTTTTAAATAGATAGAGTGATTCAAGAGGAAGGTTTTAGTCAAAGCGGGCGAAGCCGCGGGCGGTAAACTAGTGATATATAAGTTTAACATGAGGATCTTTATAAACTATTTTTTATAATTTTCTTCTTTACGCGACAAGTAGCTTATTTCTCTTGGTTTTTTTGCAGCAATATTATATTTTTGTTATCATGTATAATATGTATTAATTTTCTATTACAGGGCAATGAAGCGCAATTCGGTGAATTCCCCTGGGTGATAGCTCTTTTAGACGCTCTAAATGGCAGTTACGTGGGAGTGGGGGTGCTCATACACCCCCAGGTAGTGATGACAGGCGCACATATCGCGGCAGCGTAAGTTTGTACTAATAATAATAAATATTTATTTTAATAAATATTTCAGGACAATTTTCACACACGGCACGATCTGTTAAACATACAACTTTTGAACTAATAATAAATTCACTGAAAATATGTTTTGTCTCACTTACTATTATACTAATCTTGAACCTCTTTCATATACTCAAATCTAACAACCTATTAATTAACATACATATTGCCCAGGTTCGCTCCCGGAACATTAAAGGCTCGGGCGGGAGAGTGGGACACACAGACAAACAAGGAACGCTTGGAGGCACAGGAACGGCTTGTTAGCGAAATTGTTATTAGGAATGGTGAGTTAAATGCTTTCTATGTGGCAGATAAATAAGAGATCTCACACTTAAAAATTTACATAAAAATAACATAAAGAATTGAGAACTGCCTTCTTTTTTAAATTTAGCCGTTTAATTATTAGCCTAGGCTCTTGATTAAATAACGCTTATACATAATACATTCTTATGATTATGATTATTTATATTAATAGGCGCGTTGATAATTTTCTAGGTCGCGTCATGGCATTACCGTCACGTCACGACCAGGATTTTGGTATCTTTTAATCTTGTCAAAGAAGTTTCACTTCTGACAGGTTTACTCGGCACGCACGCTCTTTTTTATTGAATTATTCTTAATCATATATTTCATGTATTCTTCGTGTTATACTTACGTTCAAAGAAAAAAAAGACGTGTGGCACTCGGGGACTGCCGCGGTAAAGCTATTGCATAGCATGCCTTCAAGCCACACCTCCGTGCCCGTATCCCACTAGGGGACATGGGACTTTAATACTTACATTTTTAATAGTGTCCAATTGTGTTAAACATTATTATTTCTGCAATAAAGGTTCATTAATTCCAGATTTCAATCCAAAGAGCCTTCGCAACGACCTGGCTTTACTCCGTCTGGACCAACCTTTTGAGCTGGCGGATCATATCAACGTCATCTGTATGCCGGAGAACATGCAGGAGTTTGAGAATAATAAGAACTGTATCGCTAATGGATGGGGCAAGAATATTTTTGGTATGTTCTGTTGTATATATACTTACCATAGATAATATAATATAGTGTTAGACGTTTAGAGCGTTTTCACATTATCCGATCCGATATCGGATATCGGACGCCGATAGCCGATATCCGATATCGGAGGTAAGTAAAATGTATGGTATAGGTACCTGTCTTTCACATTGTCCGGTCCGATATCGGATATCGGAGCCGACACCGATATGCCAGCGGTACTATCGGACGATAATGTTCAGTGTTGCCAACTCAATTTTAAGTATTTATAGGCATTAAAGATACGATTTATACGGCAGTTATTTTAATTACCGTATTAAAATATACGGCAATTGGCTGAACTGAAGTAAACAAAAATATATTGCGTTCTTAAATTCAAATATCTATCTTCGAAAACATTAGAGTCTATCATCTTTATTTTAACTCATTCTGCCTCGCTCCTCCTCCTACTCGGATTCCTTATTGTATTGTTGTCATTGAGTGCTTTGTTTTTAACCGACTTCAAAAAAAGGAGGAGATTTCGCACCGATTTTATTTTTATTTTGAATTTCCAACAAAGAATACAATACATAGTTTGAAAACTCTTAATTTTAAAATAATTGCTTATGACAATATTATTTAAGGGCATAGCAGTGTAATAATAAAAAGAAAAGAAAATGTGAACAAAGATTGTATCACTTAATAAATTTCTCATAGGTACTACATGAACTTTTATAAATGTATATAGTGAAAAAATGACTAAATGACTAGGTACGTCTTGCTAAAAATACATTTAATAGATTTTGAAAGGTATTTACTAATATGTATTACTAAAACTATTAACTAATACTAGGTTCTAGTAGGTATTGATATAAATTTATTTAATTTATAATGTGTTAACATAATATACTATACAAATGACCGATATCAAAACTATTTAGTAAATAGCACATTTAAAATAATATGCAGTAATTAATAATATCAAATCTTTTTTACATTTTACTTTTCTTTTTTTGAAGTTGGTTTATTTTAACGTAGTTATTTTTACTGTATGTACAACTATGATCTATCAGTTGATTTTTTTAATAATACCTTTTTTTTTATTAACTGGCAATTTTGTTTAGTTTTCTCTAAAAATTTCTGGCAACACTCATGATGATATCGGAACGATAATATCGGATAATGTGAAAGGGCAAATTGTATCCGATATCGGATATCGGCTATCGGCGTCCGATATCCGATATCGGATCGGATAATGTGACGCTAACGCTCTAACTTTCGATTTAATATTTTTGTGGATGAATAGTCGTCAATGTAGTTGTCATTATTTCATGTCTGAACATGCTTAGCTGTCGAATACTATAAAAAGCCGCTTTCCTTTGACTCGGGGCGCATTCGTACGAATCGTGCCTAGGGGCTCGGACGTTGTTTATACGACGTTCGACCCAACTACCCTCACTTAACTAATAGTCGTTGACTCGCTGCGATTTGTTATCAACTACCTACATCTTATTAGGTAGCTGTGTAGAATCGCAGTACATTCTTATTACATTCAAACTAATATTTAACCCGACCTCTCGTGTAATTTCTTATAATAGCATACGTTGGTACTTAAATGCTGTGATGAGATTAGTTTGTGATGAAAAGAAAAGTTTGATGTAACTTAATTAAAAAAAAGACGTGTGGCACTCGGGGACTGCCGCGGTAAAGCTATTGCATAGCATGCCTTCAAGCCACACCTCCGAGCCCGTCGGAGTGGGGAGCGTGAGGTTTTTTCGTTACGGAATTTCTGGATTCGGTCCCCGCGCTCAAGGCCCGCGATAGAAGCTATGCAATAGCTTAAAAAAAAATGTTTGTTGTTAAAACCTAATTTCTTTACCATTAGAAAGCTACATCCTTACCAAGTATTTAACATAGTCCATAGGCGAAAATCTATGTTTTCTATAACGGAATTAACTCTAGAACTTGTTTGTATAATTAATTATGTTCGTTTCGTATTTTCATCTTTAACAACGTCGCATGAGTGTAGGTATTCAATGGTTTAACCGCATTTATATTTCGAGTTTTAAATATAATTTTTCCGTTATCATTTGATATTTCCAGGTAAAAAAGGCCACTACGCGGTGATACTCAAGAAAGTTGAGATCGACATGGTCCCCTTCCACCAATGTAACGCTCAGTTGAAAGAGACGCGACTTGGCAAGCATTTTGAGTTGCATAAGAGTTTTGTGTGCGCTGGTGGACAGCCTGGGAAGGATACTTGTAAGGTAAGGAATAACTTTATTGAGAATGTTTTAAAATGTCCCTTAATTTATTTTACCTTAAAATGTGCCTTATATAACGACGACGACGACGACGTGCCTTATGGGAATGGGAAAATGAAATTCCAGCAAATATAGATAACTATTTCCCTTATCTTTCCCTATCAATGTGTAAATTTTCCATAAGTATCCTTTTAAAGGAGACTAGCTTTCCGCCTGGTTTACCCTCTATATGTGTGCTAAATTTCATTGTAATCGGTTCAGTAGTATTTGCGGTAATAAACATACACATACATCCATCCTCACAAACTTTCGCATTTTATAATATACATAGATAGATAGGATAGGATAGACTACCACCGATTACCTATTGCCGATACCTACCTATATTGCCGAGCGGCCTTCAAATTTTGACATAACATTTAATTTTGTAGTAATGTTAATATTAAATGATATATACGTGATTTTTTTTTTTTTTTTTATAGAAAAAGTTCCCATTGATTTTTTTAATTGTTTAAAAGAACTCGAGAAAATTATTTTATTGTTTTATTTTCAGTCCATTTTTTTTTGTAAAAGTAAGGAAATAAAAGATTATATTATTATATTATATTTCCAGGGTGACGGCGGTGCGCCCCTCGCCTGCCCCATTGCCCCCGACCGCTACACGCTCGCTGGTCTCGTTGCTTGGGGCATCGGTTGTGGGGACGAAATACCCGCGGTGTACGCAAGAGTTTCCCTCTTTAGACGATGGGTAGACGAGAGGATGGGGGCTTGGGGTTATGATACTAATGTTTATAGTGTTTAATAAATGATTTTGTAAAGTTTGTTGTTTTATTTGGGGCAACCCTGAAACGACGAAATATAAGTTGGAGATAGTACTCTTACTTTTATACATTGATACAACTTCAATAGCATGGGGCAGTTTTTCAGGGGCACACTGATGAGTTTTTTCTGTGGCAACCCTTGATAATATAACTTTAGTATATGTATACATATTTAGTAATTTATTTTATTTATTTATTTATAATCTTTATTGCATACAAAACATAAATACAAATTTCACACACACAGACAGGACATTTGATTCAAAGGGCGGCTTTATTGCTTCAAGCAATTTCTTCCAATACATATTTAGTAATCTGTGCTATGACTTTGTGTCGAAATGTGGTAAGTACGTATCTTGGAGGTAGTTGTATTATTTTTATTGGTAGAACTTAAATAGCATATGCAATAATTTATGGGGACGAAATACCAGCTGTATACGCGAGAGTTTCGCTTTTTAGATGATGGGTGGACGAGAGGATGGGGGCTTGGGGTTACGATACTTATGTTGATAGTGTTTAATAAATGATTATTTGTAATTGGTGTTTTATTTCGAAGTTTATATTAGTTTTTTTGTGTGTGGTAACCCTTATAGACTAGAGTAGATAATTTTTGAAACAAAAAAAATCGCAGTCGGATGAAACCCATTAGAAAGGAGGGGAATATGATGAAAATAAAAGGAAAAATAAATTACGGTCAATCCGAGTTCGGGAAGTGGGAGGGGGGAGCTTTTAAGAGAAAAAAATGGTTTCTCTCGATTTCCGACAAAACTACAAGTCCTACGGAAAAAAGTTCAATGGCAAAGTTGTAGGTAATAAAAAGATCTACAACTTTTGTATTTACAATTTTTTCACATAACCTCAAAATTTAGGTGAAAAATTCAAAAAACCAAGTTTTTGGTTTTTTATTTTCATCTACTTCAAAATTTATTTTTTTTCTACGAAATTTGGTGGAAACTTACTGGATTGACCGTAATTTATTTTTCCTTTTGTTTTCATCATATTCCCCTCCTTTTCTAATGGGTTTCATCCGACTGCGATTTTTTTGCACTTTTTATTATTTTTAAAGGGATCTAAGTACCCCAGTGTATTATACTATACTGCTAGCTGTGCCCCGCGGTGCCCGCATTGCTCCGCAGTCCGCTCCTGTTGGTCTTAGTGTGATGATAACTATACCTAATAGCCTTCCTGAGGCTTCCTCGGTAAATGGGCTATCTAACACCGATAGAATTTTTCATATCGGACCAGTTGTTCCTGAGATTAGCGCGTTCAAACAAACAAACATCATCTCGATAAGACCAACAGCAACAGGAGCGGAGCACTGCGGGTAAAACCGCAGAGCACAGCTAGTAATTAATAAACATACCTATTACCTAATTATTATTTTTCAATCAATTGCGAAATAGGCTTTCAAGAGAACAATAACTAAAATAGCGGGATTAGTATCAGTAAACTAATAATAATTGCCAACATCCACTTGTAATATTATCAAATACTTACATGACACTTCGAGGATATACTTTATCTCATACGTGCGACAATGTTAAAGTTTGGAGCAATCACCTTGATAGGAAGATTTAAATATTTAATCCGTTGCTACTTCAAAAATAAAAGGAAATTGTTTTAAAATGTTTATAAATAATAAATAAATGCAGACAAGGGGAAAAAATATCTACCTGTAGGTACTTTCAAATTCTCACCTGCACTCAGGTGGACAGCTTACAAGTGACGGCATAGTGCTAAATTTTACTATTTTATGCTCTTATATCGTTCTTGATAGGTCACCTGGTGGTTCAAATGACCCATAATTTTTTCAACATGGGCCTGTCATTTGATTAATAATGTACCTAACAGTTTAATTATTACGTGATTTATTTGAGTCAACAATGAAAATATTATTAAAAACATTATGTGGTCGCTTATTGGCGGGTAACTATAAAATATTCGAAAATATTTACATACTAACAATGTGAAATCTTCCTGGTTCGTGAAAATACTCCTAGGTTCAGCAGGGTATACAGGGTGTCCCACTATTGGTATACTAAGCGCGAAGGGACTTGTAGTTTTGCATACACTGATCAATGTAAAAAATACTTGAACAACAAAATTACATCAAAAAATTATTGCTAAATTTTTCCTGAAAATCCATGTTTTCTTCTCTAGCTTCGCGCAGCCGGCATATACCGCTTCGCTAATGTGAGCATTTTGTCTATGAAAACATAATCTTAAACGATAGCGCACGTGCGGGTGGCAAAGTTGGGCGAGTTGCTTTTTAGGGGTGTACACATAGAGTTTTAAGAATTCATCTATTTGAAAAATAAAACTGCGTCTGGAATTTTATAAGTATTTTTTACGTACTCAGCGTATGCAAAACTATAACCTCCTTTGAGCTTAGTATACCAACAGTGCGACACCCAATATAAAACCGATCTACGTAGTACGTACCTACGATAAAATAGGTATTTTGTTATTTTATAAAAATAAACAGTAGGTTATTAGCATTATTTTATTTTATTCAATAAACTATAAATCATAATATAGCGTTGGTCGTCGTCGTCGTAGACATGCGTTCATCAGCTCCCAATAAGCCTTCCTTTATATTTAGATGCCTCTAAGAATGAAGATCTTGTTGTCTAGATCGTGTCTAGATAGCTAAGTTTAACAGATAGAATAATTCTGTATTTTATTTATAGGTACATAAAGAAGGCCCTCTAGCGAACTAAGTTTCATGCAAATACAAACTTTTTATCAAATTTTTCCAAATGTCGGTAGTTTTTTTCATATAGCTGATCCGGCAGTCGTTGTTTTGCCCTATTGTCCCTTTTCGTGTTTTCTTTCATAAGAATCTTCCTTATTTCGTAAAAAAATTGCCAAATTGGTCGAGCCGCTCTCGAGATTTAGATTAATCTATAATATACTAGCGGTCCGCCCCGGCTTCGCCCGTGGTACCTACATGTTTAAACTATCCTATCTCTCAAGTTGGATCGAACTGCACATGGTGTGCGAATTTTATTATAATCGGTTAAGTGGTTTAGGAGTCCATTGAGGACAAACATTGTGACACGAGATTTGATATTTTTAGTTACCTTAATTTTTACTATGTAGATGATGGTTTGATATATTATAGTTAGGTACATGAAGACGCTTGAAATTACGTATTATTTTGGCCGTTTCAATTTTGAATTGACTGTGCAAATGTTTCCATAGATAATACAAAAAGAAAAGACATTAAAAATTCACTAGTTTTTAGTTTTTAATTATTATTTAACTTCGTTGATCAGAGTGATGTTTATTTGATGATGATGATTAAAGAAAACTGTTTATTTAACATCTAGGTGATATTATATTCTAGAATTCCTAGGCGAATGTTATTGACCTTCAATAAGATAAAGTCAATGTCAGAATTATCGGTTATCTCAGTTCTTTCTAAAGATAATTTACGAATTGAATAAAGTACCTACTGAATTTATACTGATGCTAATCTTTGATCACCAAGCGAATATTTTTAGTCACTTCTTTGTTATTTTTATTCTTTGGTGTATTTTGTATCTATTTACATTTTGTGATATTTGATATCTAGGATTGTCTATATTGTCTAACTGTAATTATATTATTAGCCTCAAAAAAATTGTTCGATTTGAAAACCTATTATTGGCGTTTTTCCACGAATAATGTGCGAGGATGTGTAGCGAGGTGTGTGTTTGTAAATAACCAATAGTGTCGCTTCAAACGCTAAACGCGTCAAACTTCAAACTAAATGGAGCGATATGATTGGTTCCTTACAAACACATTCCTCGCTATACTCGCACATTATTGGTGGAAAAGCACCCTCGTGCTAACACGCTTTCACCAAGAGAAATTACGAAGTGACTATTTGTACGGGTACTGTACGAATAATTTATTCGTACATTTATTCAATTTTTTTTTAAATTAAGAATGAACTGGATGATTAGCGGTAACAGTATCATACAGTATGATTTGATGATGATGGTACCACATTATTTTTGTCATGCAGACAAAAGTAGGTGTAGTAAATGTAATTTTTAATCATTTAACTTACAGGGGTTATTATAAATTTAATTTATACATAAGTGATCTATAGTTAAATAAGGAACCGTGATCTTTTCTCACTCTGTGACATGTCTGTGACATAGTACATTTTAATGAACTAGACTGTGCCCAGCGGTTTTACCCGCATTCTTCCGCTCCTGTTAGTCTTAGTGATGATATATAACCCTTCCTCGAAAATGGGATATCTAACACCGAAAGAATTTTTCAAATCGGACCAGTAGTTACTGAGATTAGCGCGTTCAGACAAACAAACAAACTCTTCAGCTTTATAATTTTAGTATAGATGTATAGATAGCAAATAAAACACGACTGATGGGTTATTTTAATTTATTTCATAATAATTCAAACTAATCTATTGTACAAAAGAAATATCATTTTACACTTGATCTTCAGCCTCTTTTGTACGCACTATAAATGTTACCAGCTTTAAAATAATTCTACTAAATGAGTGGAGGTTTAAACTGGCAATAAAAAATCACAAATCTTTGCTATAACAAAGAAATATTTAAAAATTTCAATAAAATCAAACAGCCTATAATTTGTACATAATAATATAATGATTAAATATTTCTACCATGTATAGTATACATTTGACATGTCTGGTAGTTTATGGTAGTAATTTGACAGTTTATGGTAGAAATTTGACAGTTTATAGTAGAATTTTGACGTTTAAACTGTTTTCTGGAGGTACTCGTCGAAGATATATAAGGCGAGTGAAAGGTCTTGTCCCTCATTGTCAATGATGAACTGCTTGAGGTCGGACGTGTGACCGGCGAGATTTCTGATCGTTTTGGCGTGGTCTTCGATGAATTCCTCTTCGAGGTATTGGGCGATCTGTGGAGAAAGTTTTATTAGAAATTTAAGATTTTTTTAGGGGATTTTAAATGCTATATGCTATCTTTTCCGAATATATAATTATTTCGAAAAAACTTTCTTTCAAATTATTTTTAACATTTCCTCTAGATACATAAAAGATAAGTAAGTGAGATAAAAGGAAAAACACGCTTATGATAAAAGATTATCTCATGATATTATTGTAGTCACCGATCTTTGATAAGTGTACAAAGTTGAAATGAAATCGGAAAGTTTAGTGGGTCAAAATCGAGTTGTTAATCATAATCATACAGTTCAAGCTAAAATCATTCTTTTTTTATTTAGAAATTAAACCACCTTCAAATTTTCAGAGATAAAAAGTAATCATCAAAATCAGTCCACCCAGTCAATAGTTCCGACTTCCGACATATAAAAAAAAGTATAATCTAATTGAGAACCTTCTGAAGTCGATTGAAAAGCACGTTATAAAACAAATGTTACAAATACAAATCATAAATTAATACAATAATTAAATACCTCTGGCTCTCATGCGTCTCCCTATTATTCCGTGTAGTCTCTTGATGAATATGGAAGACCCGTTCAAAACTCGCAAGTGACATCATTATTAAATACTATTAAATACCTCAAACGGTGAAGAAAATCTTGAGGAAACCGACATGTCTAAGAATCAACGACAGGTGAAATCTGCCTACACTTGGCCAGCGTGGTGGATTATGGCCTGGACCCTCATAGGAGGCCCATGTCCCAGCAGTGGGAATCTATATTGACTGATGATGATGATGAAATACCTCAGGATCATGCGTCTCCCTGTTGTTCCTGGTGGCCTCCTGATGAATATGGAAGGCCCGTTCCGCTATCTCCTTTTGTGTGTCCAACGCATGAGCGAGGGACTCTAACTCTTGGAGCTCGATGGTGGAGTTCCTTTCGTCTATCTTCTTGGTGCTTCTGCGAGAGAAGTCCATGGTGCCGCCTGGTGGGAGATTGATTAATATTTTTTATTAAAAAAAAAACTTAACAGTAAACATTATATCTCGAAATTGGTGAGATTTAAAACGTTTAAATTTTGATAAATATGATTTTCTTTCTAAAATAATAATTAAAATGTCTAAATGGAGACAAATCCAACAATATTAGAATGCATTCAACCGTTCTTGATTTGTGTTCTTATACTATAGGCACCATACAACATTTTGTGAAATAAAACAGTGGAACACAGAACCTTATACTTTCATAAAATCGAAAAAAAAGTAAACAATGCTTTATCATGAGAGACACAATTTACCATATTAACTTCAAACACACACACAAACAAATGCACTTTCTTATAATTGTTCAATTTAAAACAACTCATATTCACGCACACACACACACACACACACAAAGTCTCTCACACATGCAAACTACATATATTACTTTACACACACACACACACACACAAAAACTCACCTCTCTTAGTAATATGCTTGATCAACTCAATTGTTTTATCCCAAGTCTCATCAGATAACTTCTTAAACAGTTTACTGAAGCCCAGTCTGTTTGTCTGGTAGTTGTTATAGTAAGCCGCAGAGAGGAGATATTCGTAGGATCTGCGCAAGTGCAGGTTGGCGTATGCTTGCATCTCTATTGCCACGTTGCCTAGGCGACCGTAGTTGCCGTACACTGCGTTACAACTGGGGAGGGCTGTAAGAAAATGGGGCACTTAATACTATTACTATTTAATATTATAAATGCGAAAGTAACTCTGTCTGTCTGTCTGTTACTCAATCACGCCTTAACTACTGAACCAATTTGCATGAAATTTGGTATAGAGATATTTTGATACCCGAGAAAGATATTTTACCCCGGGAAATAGGATAGGTTTTATCCCGGAAATCCCACGGGAACGGGAACTATGCGGGTTTTTCTTTGACTGCGCGGGCGAAGCTGCGGGTGGAAAGCTAGTAAATAATAAAGATAAATAGGTATATGCTTTTACAATAGAATCCCTGATAGAATAAAATACTTTAATAGTGCTAAATTTAACACTTATCTATACTAATATTATAAAGCTGAAGAGTTTGTTTGTTTGAACGCGCTAAACTCAGGATGTACTGGTCCGATTTGAAAAACTCTTTCGGTGTTAGATAGCCCATTTATCGAGGAAGGTTATAGGCTATAATATATTATGTCGCTAAGACCAAAAGGACCAGAGCACTGCGGGAAAACCGCGGAGCACAGCTAGTAATAAATATACATAGAGAAATGTGGAAATTATATAGGTCGTTTAAGGATAATGAATATACAAAAAACACGCTATCATAAGATAAAGTCATGAAATTATTGTATTGCTATCAATTCTCTATAAGTGTACAAAGTTTCAATTAAAGCTGATTGTTAAAATTGTGTCCAAAGCGAGTCTAACTGAGTTGGTTACATCAAACATAAAAACTTTTAAACATATACATGGAGGAGTGTTAAAAAGGGAATATCAACATCACTACATAGTATAAAACAAAGTAGCTTTCTCTGTCCCTATGGCGCTGGCTCCACGAGCGAGAGAATCGCGACGAGTCCGCCCTTATATCGTCGGATAATCTCCACGAACGAGCGATAATTCCGCCGCGTATCGTCGCGAGTCGTAACGGAATCGCAGCGTTTCCGCGGCGACTCGTAACGGTATCGCCACAGTATTACCATATAGGAAATAATATTGTAATACTGTGGTATCGCCACGTTTCCTTGAAGAGAACTACGAGAAGACCAGAGGCAACGCTGAAATGACGCTGCGTCTGACAGTGCGCCCGCTGCTAGTCGCGGCGGGCTAGCGACGATGTAATGACGTTTCGCGCGCTCATTGCCACTCGTCGCATCGCGGCGATAATATCGCCGTGTGGAGACGGTTCCATAGAGAGTGTATAGAAATACGTGGCACGACGATAATATCGCCGCGATTCTCTCGCTCGTGGAGCCAGCGCCTAAGTCCCTTTGTATGCTTAAATCTTTAAACGCAATGGATTTGACACAATTTTTTTTTATAGATAGAGTGGTTCTCAAGGAAGGTTTTAGTATATAATTTATTAGGTTTTAGACAAAGCGGACGAAGCCGCGGGCGGAAAGCTAGTACTCAATAATAGAAGTTGTTATACATAGTTTACGAGGTTTCATGCACTCTGAACTTACGGTATAGACATTATTAATGCCCATATGTTTCATCATTCATTGCGCATTTTTTTACCCAATTTTAGCGAGAAGTTTTATTTGTTTTTTATTTTTCATTTTTCGTCGCACACATTCACAGTTTACAATTGTTTCTATTTGTTTTGTATTACTTGGAATTTATATTACTACTTTACTATTACTATTTAATTTTTAAGTTTTATTGGCTTCACCTGTATGTATCTATTTTTTTATGTAACACTCTTTTTGACCCACTCTAAACAACCATTAGTCAAACTTTGTACTTATCAAGGAATGGAGACAATACAATAACTTCGAGAATTACGCGTATTTTTTGGGTTTTCTAATCACCATAAATAATTTTTGTATAATTCTGTTTGTTAAAGTTATAAAAGATTTTATGTATTGAAATGGGATTTTTTTATGTTCTTGTATATCTCAGATAAGTGGGCGCTTTATATTTAGGCATTTTGTTACCTGAGATATGATATAGATAAAAAAAAATAATGTTTGAAGTAGTTTGATTATTTTTTATGATTCATAGCAAAATTCATCACTCACTTAAGCTTAATTATTTTGCAATTTTCAAAACAGTCCTTCAAATTCAAATTTCAAAATTCAAATTCAAATTCAAATTCAAAATTACTTTTTAATAACTTGATTTACTTATAGATGAGTAAAAAAAAATTTTTGGAGTATAAATATTAAATTCCGCCAAGTAATTTGTTATTGTATGAGATAGAATCTATAATAAAGTTATGTTGTTCAGAAAGACTAACAAATATAATCAATTGTTTCATTACAATCAAAAAGTAACGATCTAAATTAATTTTTAAACTATGTATACAACTATGTAATCGTTAAGTGTGCACAAGCGATTATTCCGTAACTATTGCAGATATCAAAAAACTTTAAACTGATATCGAAAGTACTTAACCAAATGAGTAAAATGGCCACAATAAATTTTTAAAAATAAAACGAGAAATATTTAAAAAATTAACATGAAACCCTCCCATACATTTAGTATGAGATATGAATATCCCATGTACATTTAATAAGAAAGATTATAGCTTTTTCTTACTTTGTTTGGTTTTCTGCTTTAATGACTTCGCAAATTTGAAGGAAAGTTCATTTAAAAACTGTAAATAGAGCACCTCATTGTATTGAACAATGAGGACGTCACTTCGAAAATCTGCTATGGATACAAAATGTATGGGAAATAAAATGTATGGGAGCGTTTAATGTAACATTTTTGGATATTCCTCGTTTTATTTTTAAAAATTTGTTATGGCCATTTTACTCATTAGGTTAAGTACTTTCGATATCAGTTTAAAGTTTTTTGATATCTGCATTAGTTACGGAATAATCGCTTGTGCACACTTAACGATTACACCCTGTATACAAGACTAGCGTTCCGCCCGCGGCTTCGCCCGCGTTTTCAATGATAAACCGGCATACCTAGTTCCTGTTCACGTGGGATTTTAGGGATAAAACCTATGCTATGTGTTAATCCAAGTTACCCTCTATGCTAAATTTCATTCTAATCGGTTCAGTAGTATTTGCGTGAAAGAGTAACAAACACACACATACACATCCTCACAAACTTTCGCATTTATAATATTAGTAGGATAGTAGGATTATTATCACGGAGAAGAAACTAAGGGATAATAATATTCACGTTTAAAATCCGTTAAAATCTTTTAATTTCTAAACATTCCATAGTTTAATCTCTATGTTTGTTTATTTACGAAAATTTTATATCTAAAACTACATATATGTCTATAATAGACTGTCCATGATTTCAAAAGAACTGATTTTTCAAGTGCTAGTATTCTGCACAATATGCAAAAAAAATCTTTTCTTATCAGTGTTATTGAAAAACTTAAAAAAATTTAATTATGTTTGTATTAGTTCTTTATTGTAGTTCTTCTAGATCGATATAAATTTTACAAATCTGTGAAAAAACAAATAAATCATAAATTCCATAGATAAAGTATCTACTAGCTTACCCAAGCTGTTTGAAGCCTGGCCGCAGTCCATAGACACATCATTGTAGCAGGACTCCGCTGACACCGCAGACAGAGCAAGGAGGCTTGTCAAAGCTAGTATTATGGCCTTCATGGTGCTGGAATTAAAAAGTTACATTTAAATTCTCGAATTTTTATATAGTCTATGCCATCTTGACACTGGCAGTGTGTCTTTGCCACGATAAAGAAAAAAAAGCTAAGCAATGCGAGTTCTACTTAGAGTATATATACTATCTATAGAGTGCGAACAACCAAGTGGGAACAGTAGGCACAGGTGGGAACAACACGACGTTCCCGCCGCGAGCGCTCGTAGTCGTGGTTGAGTGCTGTCGAAGTGCGTTGCTCCGGAATTTTTTTCATATTTACGAATAAACATGGTGAAATGTGCAGTTCTATCTTGCAAAAACGATACTAGAAAATATACAAAATTGAAATCCAGTATCACATTTCATCAGTAAGTCGATTGTTATACTTATTTTTATGAAAATAAATTTAGCATCGCGGGGGTGAAGGGGAGGTGGGAGGCAGACACGCGCAGGCTCGCGCGCGCGCCTCACTGCCGCCACGTGATCGTAGTGATGTGACCTGACCAACGCTGTACTCGATATAAAGTTTACTAGAAGAACTATATTTTAACAAATTATTTATTTAACTTTAAAATTAAAACTCTTTTAAAAATGTATTATAAATAAATTTGTGGTGTGTTTTGTATGATACACTTTCTAATATTATGAATGCGAATGTATTATAGTGTAAATGTAAAGTATGTAATGTTACGATATATTTTCTGAACCGCTAAATTGATTTTGATAGTAGAATGGATAAAATTAAATAAAAAAATTATTAATATTATTTATTATATTATCATTTTAAATTATTAATTATTTCTTATTTTTATATAACATTTTTAAAACATTATTATTATTGTTTGATTTATTATTAAAGAAATAGCACTAAACCCGATCTTTTATTTTATTAACTTTATTATTTAAAAAGTACTCACGTTTTTCTGATATTCCAATTAAACATATTTTTTTAAAGTACTTATAATTAATACAAGAAATATTCAAATGGAATAAACAAACTTTATTCAGTTGGTAAACAAATTTAAAATTACATATTTATACTTTATTCATACATTTCTCCTTTAATAACATATTGAACATAAAATTTACTTATGATACATATTTATTTACATAACTTATCGATAGCTCAACACGCAATTGATACCTACCCATCCCTATTGGTCACACACACATCTATATAATATCTATAGCTCATCTGCCTACGATGTGTACTAAGCAATTTGTGCAATACACGCGCTCTATACTACTGTAATATATACTCTAAGGAGTTCTAGGTTTTACAATGTCATTTTTATTACAATACAATGGTGTATTGGTGTCCTGACCAAATTTCGTCATCTAACAAAAGAAAGAGATAGCAAGATATTATTCTATTTTTTTTTTGACAGAACATTACTTGTTAAATAAACAACAAATTTGTCTTTTTCGTTCTTTATATTATAATAACTGATTTATTAATAGTAGTAAGAAAACCTAACATATATTTTTATGTGCGAATTATACCAATATTTAGAGATAACAGTAACTGGCTATAAATTTGTCATATATTTCCAAACAATTGAATTACAGATTTAGCACACACTAAAATGTTCGGTATTGTACTTGTTGACTTGGAGGTCAATAAAAACAGCACACCTTTATTCATATGATAGGTATTCAACATCTAATCTATTCAACGCTATTGACATCAAACTTTAACACGAATTTATCTATGTCACTGTAAAACGCATCGATTCCTTCTAATATTGATTATTGGATTAAAAAGATAATGCGTATTGCCTATAAACACTGATTTATTGAAAAAGATAAGGGGATTACAAGTTATTAAATTATATTACCTCGATAGATAGTGCACCCGAAGAAATTATTTAGGTAGGTAAAACGAACGACAAAGAAATTATTTACAAATTTTCTTTCCAATTACTATGAAATGCGAAAAAAATGCACTTGACATCTAGAATGAAATGTGCACAGTAACAAAAAAGAAAACTTACCCAAAATTTAATGCGTACCTAATTAGAATTTTAGAATAGCGCTGGATATAACGATGAAACGATCCGTTGATAGCGATGCCTTTACACACACTGGTGCAGAAGGCAACTCTACAAAGAATCGGTACGGATCGGTCGTGTCCTACACGAGACAAAACAAAATAATATATAGAGTATTAGAGTGACTTATCAATATTTTCCGCGTAGTTATTTGACTGACAGCAAACAAGATACAAAGGTAAAGTTATTGCATTATCAGCTGAAGTTGGTCCGATTTATAGGGTTATTGTTTTATGACGCAATTTTCCCTTTGTGTGTTAGTTTTGTGTTTCAAGTGTTGTTACAAGTGTGAGTCAATCAGTTTCATTTAAATATTCTTTAACAATCATCTATTTATAGGCTTTTGGAGAGTGTATTTGAAATATTTTAATCATCAAGTGTATGAGCAGTAATTTCATAATTTGTCATAATTTTGGGCAAATTTACAACAATGGCAACATTTATCGATTCTCCCCTTGTTTTTAATACCCACTTGGAACACAAATGACCGCACAAAGAGCGTCGAGGTTTTGTGTTTCAAGGAATTTCTTCACATTTCATCAACAGCCATATCCGATAGATTTGTTTTTATTTTAGGGATAAATCGGAATTGGGCAGACGAAATAATTGCAATGAAATAAAAAAGTACCCGTATGTGGGTCCAAACAAGTTTTTATATTTTAAGGAAATATTCCACGAATCGCTCGGAACATGAAACCTCGACGCCCTCGAATCTTCCATCCCTGTCTAGCATCATGTGTCATTGTATTATGAACCACTTGTCAATACGGTATACTTTTATCACTGCGTAGATTTTCATGAATCGAGACATAAAAGCGCTATTAGTTTTTGTTTTTACGATTTGATAAGTAGCCTTCTGCGCCAGTGAGTGTAAAGGCACTTCTCAAACAACAGTACAACCCTCACCTTCGTATTTAATTGTTTTAAATCGTCAAATATCTGTGATATTATAGGAAGATGAAGACTTTATCCCTGGCTCTTTTCTTGGCTGTCTGCTCAGCTGCATTCGCCACACAATGTAAGTTTTTTTTAATTGCTTTTGATACCAATGACTCGTGATATTTTTATAGGTACTTAATAAATCAATTTGTGAATATGGAAAAATCGGAAGTTATTTTGATATCTCAATTAATCATAGTTTTGTTTTCTTTTTTGAATTAGTTCCTAGTATAATTAAAAAAATGTCAAGAACAAGGACACCAGTTTGAATTGACGTTCGACAAATTAAAATAATCCAAATTCAAATTAATTCAAAATATTGTATGCATAAACCAAAAACAATAGTTCTTTGTTTTTTGAATATTTTAAATTTCAATTTTTTTTTAATTGTAATTGCTTGTCATGTTTATAATTTCATCACACTGAAAAAATATGTGGGATATGACAGATTACTTATGAGGGAATTTATCAATTACCTACATTCAATATAATTTTTAAATTGATATTATAATATTTTATTTCTAACATCTTTTATGTAGAGATACAGAGATTGTTTTTTATTTGTTGAAAGTTAATATAGTGTAATATCGAACACAACACTATTTTAGGTCTATAATACACAGGTTATATATTATACAAGCTGTGCTCCGCGGTTTTACCCGCATTGCTTTGCTCCTGTTGGTCTAATGGCCTTTTATTTCATATCAAATTTAAGTCTAGTACATATACATATTATAATGAAAATGAAAAAATTACAAGCAGGTTATAATCATTCTGCATACTATCTATACTAATATTATAAAGCTGAAGAGTTTGTTTGTTTGAACACGCTAATCTCAGGTTCGACTTGTCCGATTTGAAAAATTCTTTCGGTGTTAGATAGTCCATTTATCGAGGAAGGCTATAGGATATATTATATCATCACGCTATGACCAATAGGAGCTGAGCCACGCGGGTGAAACTGCAGAGCGCAGCTAGTACAAACATATACATGCAATATTTTTTCAAACCTGTGCATTTTTTATATTACTCGCCGTGCCATAAGGTTTCAACCGCAGGCAAGATATTTCTATAGCTTATGTTTTATTCTGATATAAAAGCTTCAACATTGCACAGTATCAGCAAAATCTAATCAGTGATTTTCGTGCGATAGACCAACCAACATACATCCATCCTCTCAAATATTATTTTTAGACACAAATTAACTAAAATATTTCCTCTTTGTTAACTTATCAGGTAGAACAATGTTTAGTTTGTAAATGCTCTGTTACCATGGCAACTTTAATAATCTAAAAAACAATGCCAATTTGTATAATCATTCTTTTTTTTTGTAAAATTTACGTTTTTTTTGTTTACTTACTCAATATTTTTTCATATCTTTGAAATAGGTATATAAAATACTAGCTGTGCCGCGCGGTTTCACCCGCATTGCATCGCTCCTGTTGGTCTTAGCGTGATTATATATAGCCTACATATAGCCTTCCTCAATAAATGGGCTATCTAACACCGAAAGAATTTTTCAAATCGGACCAGTAGTTCCTGAGATTAGCGCGTTCAAACAAACAAACAAACTCTTCAGCTTTATAATATTAGTATTACTAAGCTAAAAACATTTTTAGGTATAGTCCCAAGAATTAATGATTACTCATTAATTCTTGGGACTATACCTAAAAATGTTTTTCTAATAATTGTAGGTACTTTGTTATGATACAAATTTTTCAATGTTAATCAGACATTGTTGTTTTTTTTTGTAAAAATAAACATACCTACTGTTCAGTTTTTTATTAGAATGTTTATTTTTTTTTTGTTTTACTATAAACATTACAGCACTTGGGAAGTGTTACAATTTTAAATGATACACATTTTATCGTAAATTTAAAGTGTTGGAAAAAAAATGAGGAACAAAAATATATATTTGCAAATTCTAGCATATGTCCTTACAAAAGGTTCAATTTATAAATTAGAATCAAACTCAGTGTTTTTAGCTTTTTAGCCATAAGCCGAGGCTGACTTACTTTTATATCAATACTAATATTATAAAGCTGAAGAGTTTGTTTGTTTGTTTGTTTGTTTGAACGCGCTAATATCGGGAACTACTGGTCCGATTTGAAAAATTATTTCCGTGTTAGATAGCCCATTTATCGAGGAAGGCTATAGGATATATATCATCACGCTAAGACCAACAGGAGCAGAGCCAGGGAGGTGAAACCGCGCGGAGCAGCTAGTTATGTGTATTTCTTAAACTAAACTGTCATTAAAAATAAATAATAACTAAACGTTGCAAAATATACCCACTATAGTAAAAGTAGCTGTTAACAGTTAAATCACTGCAAATAAATATAAAATTATAATCAAACTAGCGGTCCGCCCCGGCTTCGCCCGTGGTACATATTTCGCAATAAAAGGTAGCCTATGTTCTTTCTCAGGGTCTAAAGATTGTCTGTGCCAAATTTCATCAAAATAAGTTGAGAGGTTTAAGCTGGAAAGCGTAACAGACAGACAGACAGAGTTACTTTCGCATTTATAATATTAGTAGGGATGTAATAAAATAAATGATTAAAAGTTATTATTAGTGTAAAATGACACTATCTCTAAATATGGGGTGTGTGCAAAAATAATCTATTTTTATGTGTTAACCTTGTTTATTATTATTATGTTACAAAGCCAACAACATCATATTATCAAAATATTGTAGTTTTTTTT
>CAJQZM010036460.1:0-30776 GCA_907164665.1 Colias nastes
AGGTGTTGTTTACAATGTGTATAGAAAGATATTCGATGAAGAAGGGTCAGAAACATAACAATTTTCAATTTTTAAGATTTTATTGGTAAATTTGACTTACCCGTTTTGATACTTTTAATTAAAAATATTATAAGTAGGTACCTAACTATAATATTTTTTGTTGATTACAATATAATTTGATGAAAACTTATTACAGGAGTTTCCAATACGGCTATTCGTCAAGTCTAAGCTGTCCAAGTCAACTTTATAATGTGTGTATCTGTTAATACTTACGAAAATAAACATAGTTTTATTTTATTTTTGTTTTATTTTATAAAAAATTATAAGCAATCTAGTTTTGATCTGCATTATCATTATTATTTTGACATGGCATAATGATAATGATTTAAAGTTTAAACAAATATAGGTATGTGTAAATAATAATATTTCTAATATACACATAAAACTAATATGTATATTAAACATGTAAGTATGTACCTACATAATATTAGTGGATATCTCATTATTAAGTACAGTATTGTCCACTTATATAATGTGACTAATGATATTGAGGACAAAATAAAAAATAAGAAGTATCAAGATCGTTCAGTCCATTTTCCCCAGGGTTGCACACTCAAAATTTTGATTTCCCTAATTGCCATCAGATTCTGGTTTACCTATACCTAAATTTGAGTGACGCAGATTTGTGACAGCGTCCTTAAATTGATTGTTACAAACGCAATTTTAAGTTTATGACTACAGTAAAAAATAACATCGTATTTGTCATTTTATATTCAGAGAAATGCTTTTCCGATAATTGATATCGATTTAATAATCTGTAGACAAAAGAAAAACTTTCAAAGACTTTCTAATTCCATAGCAAACATTTACTCGACTTCATTGCATTTAAACAATTTAGAAAATGCGTTTTAGTTTGCTATTGGAAATGCTGACATTTGTAGAATCCATTTTATTTCATGTGCAAATATACAAATGTAAGCGAAATAAAAAGATAAATGTTCAATTTTCTTGTTTTCACAAACATACACATGTGTTTTCGATTCGAAACTTTATTTAGTATTTCAGTTGACGAAGGCAATGTTTTTGGCTTCATATAAATGGAAGAAATCTTATTTAATTTGTAATTTTATGTTTACCAACTTACAGTACAAAAGCTTACCATTTCTTTTTGAATCTTTTTAACAATAATTATCCTACTTATTCGTGAAATTTGATATTTTACGCATAAGGATTTCTGAGTAGTTGTATTTGATACAAAGACGTTCCTATTCTTAGTTGGATTATATTTTTGATACACTTTCATTAGGTTCACCTGTATATAATATTTATGCTTGTATGTTTGTATGTAACAGAATCCTTTAGAGTCGATTTTCAATCTTACAGATTTACTTCAAATTTTGTTAACTTATCAAGGACCGTTAACAATACAATAATTTCATAAGTACGCGTATTTTATATTACATTTATAATACTTACGTTTCCTAAAAAGAACCGCCTGTAATACTTGGCGGTGTCATCTGTATCTATGTTATGTTTTCTTGTAAGCTGGCGTGGGGTGCTGGGCTGTGGTCGAGGCTCGTTGTCCTCCTCTGAGGGATTGTCGTCGAGGCCATCTGCCCAGTAGCCGCCTCTTGGTGGCAGGACTACGGAGGGGGGAGTACCTGGAAGAGATGTACGGATTAGATGTTGCTACTTTGTGTGGTATGTAAGATATGAATGTGCTTGTACTATAATCGAAGTAATATTATAAACGCGAAAGTTTGAGGAATGTATGGATGGTTGTTACCCTTCACGCAAAAACAGTTTTTTATACTCAATTGCATATAGTTCTGATTATTTCTTTCTGCTTGGAAAATGAAAAGTGTTATCGTCTATATACCCTTATAAACGTTAATAATATTAGTAGTACTACTGTGTACTGGCTGATTCAGCTAACTTTTATATGCAGAATCTTTCATAGTTATTTTTAATGGGGCGAAAATTGTAGAAGAAGCAACCCAGATTCTTCGGCTATAAATAGTGTTACTAATCCAAAGTGGGCGGTAGAATGCACGATTATTTTTTTAATTTTCCGTTGTCAAGTGAAATTCCTTTATTTCTTCTATTTATGTAACCGCCTTTGTAGGCGGTCTATAGTCTTCTATAGCTTTTCATACTATGTGTTCTGAAGGCGGTAATTAATTATATTTTATATATAAAACAAAGTCGCTTTCCCTGTCCCTATATCCCTATGTCCCTTTGTACGCTTAAATCTTTGAAACTACGCAACGGATTTTGATGCGGTTTTTTTTAATAGATAGAGTGATTCAAGAGGAAGGTTTATATGTATAATAACATCCATTAAATAGTGGAGAAGTACTGTTATTTTTGAGGTTTCTAATGTGATGTCGTAAATAATTATATTTTTTCCGCTTATATTGCAAACGCAGGCTGAACCCTACGAGTTTTATCAAAATAATGTACTAAGTATTGTACACATTGAAAAGGTCTACAGAAAAGTCCGCGATGGTATAATATGTCTATCTCTTATGGATAACCCACAATAACTTTTTTTTGTCATTTACTTTTTACGACAAATAATGGATAATTTTCGAAGCGATTTTAACCAATACAGCATTAATCCTTAACCAATTAAATACCTTGAATACATTGTTCATTTAATATAGATCTATATGGCCCTTTACACCGTATGATTTAAGTGAATATTTTCGAAGATATTACAGATATAAAAATTGCGGGACGTAGCGTTTGCGGCGGTACCGGCCGGCCGCCATTGCACCCGTGCGAAGCCGGGGCGGGTCGCTAGTATTTTATAAAATATAAATCAATCCTTTAGCTGAGCTAGTTACAGTAAAATATTAACAACTCAATTATAAGAATTGAACTTTGCTTTATACCGTAAATAAATAATCAAGGCTAAACATTACCAATTTGTTTTATTTAACTCTGTTTAAATTATTTCCTCAAATAAATTCTCAATACATTTGGGTATATTGGTCGTGACCACTAACTTAATAAACAGTTATACGTTCTAAGCATAAATATTATATTTATTAACTTTGTGAGAAGATGGTTTTGTGGTAAGACCCAATATCTCACGGACCTTATTCATTTCCTTCGGGAAATTACTATTCTTCCCACTTATATTATAAATGTGAAAGTTTATGAGAGTGTTGGCGAGTACTGTCACTCAATTATGCAAAAACTACTGTAATCACGTTTCTTATATTCGGTAGATATAAAAAAAATAAAAATGATTATTCAGTAACAATGTAGGTATAGTTTTTTTTTTCATTTTTCTATTGGTTATTAGGTTGAGCGGCTAAATCCGACTATAAAAGATGTTAATTAATGTATGATAAATATTAATAAACAATGATAACACCCAAGCAGGGTCAATGACCTTATTTTATTACAATGCATCGACTTAAAAAAATACGTTTATGTATTTTTCATAACAGAAATTTCTCTTGAATAATGCAACCGTAACGTTATACCTACTTTCCTTTAAATAAAATACATTCAACTAGCAATTAACTCATAGAAATGATAATGACAAAAAGATATAAAATCTAAACTCATTAATGCAGTTAAAACGTTTCGTTTTGGAAGCGGTTCAACACAAAAAGTCGTTCGTTATAATACAAAAGTTTTTATGAATATAACGACTATCGTGATGTTATATAATTATAGTTTTTGTTTAAAACTTTTGTACTTTAAGGAAGTCACGGCAGTATTTTGGTTATTCAAATGAATTCATATATTTTAGTCCATTATGATGTTAACAAATCAAACGTTTTAAATTTATTTACAAACTTTGAAGTTTAGTTTAATATTTGAATTTTATCGTATTCTATCATGCGACATACAAAGTTTTATTGTGAATCAAATCAATGCTAGTCTTCTTGATTTAACTTGTAGATTTAGGGTTTATTCCTAAAGGGACCTAATTTTCCAGTAATGTTCTAGTCTAGACCGGCATTGTCAGGGCTTTATATTTCTTCGTCCTGGAACTATTGTTCGTAGTTTCTTATACCTCCGCTTGGAGAGATAAGTTTTTGTCCGTTGCGAAGGAGCGTAACGCCTTTATGTAAATCACGTGAATATGCCTCGTTTTTTTGTGATTTCAAATATATGCAGATAAAATGTTTTAATATGTAGCTATGCAGTGAATATTTTATATTAAATATCATTAGATATGTCTGATAATGGGAGATTAATGAAGAAAGGATATTTAGAAATATGAAATAATTAGACTGCATCAAAATAAAGGACCAATTATTATCATTCGTAGTTTATATCGATTCTAGTCTGGGTAGAAAGGACGATAATTACCGAGGCAAAAGTGTATTACTTTAATAATATTAGCCATACCAATATTACCTAGGTATACAATGGTATACAATTTTTTATTTCTTTCAACATTTCCTTGACAACAAAACAGACATCCCAATTTAGTAGCATTGCATTTAGGTAATCACCTTTTTTAACCATTAGTCTTTAAACTCTTTTTCAACAATGTTGTACAAATGCTACATAAACAAAAATTGCGTGTTACAGGTTGTACGGCTTCCCCTAAAGCTACTCGTATGAATCACAAACCAGTGACGTCACACAACACCACCCAAGCAATAAGAGGGTTAGCACTAGGGTTCAGAACCGGGAAATCCCGGAACCGAAAATCCCGGGAATTCCCGGTTCTTTTGTTAGTAAAATGGAACCGGGAAATAAATTTTGATTCCCGGTTCTTTCGGTTCTTTCGGGAATATTATTTAATACTACTAGTATATCTATTACTCTTTCAAACTTCTATTCCAACTATCTAATTCATTATTTTTCTTCACTGTAAAACTCTTATTCACTGTTATTTTACTTTTCCACACTTTCTACTGTTCAAAAGTTCAAAACTTTAATGTAAATAGCTCTGAGCTTATAGAAAAAACGCGCGAAATACATGGTCGCTCTGTCCCTGCTTCGTGGAAGACTGCCTCTGTACACCCGATCCCTAAAAAAGGCGATCGTTCTGATCCATCCAACTACAGACCTATCGCGATTACCTCTTTACTCTCAAAAGTGATGGAAAGCATCATTAACGGCCAACTCTTGGGTTATTTGGAGGAAAACCAGTTGATCAGTGACCGACAGTATGGCTTTCGCCATGGACGGTCAGCTGGTAATCTCCTAGTTCTCTTAACCCATCGCTGGGCTACGGCAATCGAGAGTAAAGGGGAGGCCTTAGCGGTTAGTCTGGACGTTGCAAAAGCTTTCGATCGGGTGTGGCATCGGGCTCTTCTCTCGAAACTTCCAGCCTATGGACTCCCAGAGAAATTATGTAAGTGGATTGCCAGCTTTCTTACATCTCGTAGTATCCGGGTGTTGGTTGACGGTACGAGCTCTGTACTACTGCCCGTGAACGCTGGCGTCCCTCAAGGCTGCGTCCTTTCACCCACACTGTTCTTACTGCATATCAATGACATGTTACAAATCAGTAACATTCATTGCTATGCAGATGACAGTACTGGAGATGCTATATATACCGGCCGCCCAAATATTTCTCGAGAACACGTCAATACAAACCGAAACATACTTGTGTCCAGTGTGTTGAGGCTCTCCTTGGTGAAGTCTCTGAGTGGGGTCGACAAAATCTTGTCCGATTTAACCCTGACAAGACGCAAGTATGTACATTCACAGACAAGAAAACCCCATTTCTCACAGCTCCCTTATTTGAGAACACTCCCCTAAGCATAAAGCCTAGTATCGGAATTCTTGGTGTCGATATATCTGATGACGTTCAGTTCCGCTATCATTTGGAAGGCAAAGCTACTTTAGCTTCTAAAAAAATGGGCGTCCTTAATAGAGCGAAGCAGTATTTCAGGCCAGGTCATCTCTTGTTACTTTATAAAGCGCAAATACGGCCTCATATGGAATACTGCTCTCATCTCTGGGCCGGCGCCCCACAATATCAACTCCTTCCACTCGATAGCGTGCAACGAAGAGCCGTCAGAGTTATCGGCAACCGAGCACTTACCGATCGGCTGGATTCACTAGCTTTACGACGAGACGTGGCATCTTTATGTGTATTCTATCGTCTGTACAATGGGGAGTGTTCTGATGAGTTGTTTGAACTGTTACCCGCCGCAGAATTCCACCATCGTTCTGCCCGACACAAGGCAAAGTTTCATGCTCACCACTTGTTGGATGACATTTATTTTTGCTAGTTATTATTTTATTAGTCTAATAACTTTTATTTGAGGATTTAAAAGTGTGCCCTAAGGATTTTAAGATAAGTAGCTGCCTATTTTTTGCCATTTCATTGATAGTAGGTACCTAAATACTTATTTACTTACATATAAATGACAAGTAGAAAGGCTGATTGATGGTGATTTTTATTTAATTACTTAAGAAGACTGATGATTAAAGTCTGATTAATGCTAATGTTATTTTTTGACGTGACAACGTCTTAAATTAGGTTGCGGCTGGGAGTCACTTATGAAAAAGTGTAACGCTCGGTAACGTTACGATGAGTCACCGAACGAGAGAGAGGCCCGCCGAATGCCTTGCGTCTCTCTCCCACTCAACTATGATCGAGAAAAAGACGTTGTCACGTAAAATCTTCGCCCGTAAAACCGACTTTACACGCAACCATTTTTTTAGATTTCTTTGAATTTTCAATAAAAATACTTGAATATTTGATTGTAGTTTACTTTTGACTTGTTGTTAACACACATAACACTTGTTTAAAATTTTATAATACAAAAAACTCCCAAGTCCCGAAAATACCGAAAGAACCGGGAAATCCCGGTTCCTTTAAGGAAAAGTACCGAAATTCCCGGTTCTCAAAAAAGAGACCGGTTCCGGAAACCCTAGTTAGCACTCAATAATTTTGTATTTTATTATGTACATACATTATATTTTGTAATGAAAGACTTGAAACGCTGCCGACACGTATAAAATTAACTAATTTTGAATGAAAAATGCTTTTGGAATCCATTTCGGTAATTTTAAAGCACAATTTATAAACGTAAATCAAGTACTTATATTTTACACTTGTGTACTTGCTAATAAATAAATTTGGGCAATAATTTCTATAAAAAGTACACGTATATCGGTGATTTACCGAGGGTATAAAGGTCTCTAATAAAGCAGTCGGTACCCCACTCAGCCCTCGAGCCTATAAATATCATTGCTTATAAACAACAACCGCTTGAAAAAGGAATTGATATTTTGCGAAAATGTATTGCCGATTTCACTTAAAATATTTGTTTTGTTGACTAATAGATCGGACTTGATCTGAATATTATATTACTCATTATAACCGATGTATTTTAAAATAGTTATGTAGGATAGGTGAATGAAAAGCAGAGAACATTGATATAAGCTTATAGCATATATAATCAATAAAGAAACTTCTAGCCGGATATATATATCATAAAACAGCATAAAATAAACCCGCGTTGCTCACAAGTTCTGGCTCACGGGACGATATAATTGCGCAAACATTTTATACTAAGTTGTCTCGAGGCGTTCTCAGACTGCGCTAAAACATAGCATATTTACAACTTCTTGAAGCCCGGCTCAACTCAACCAGAACACAACTCTTGATTTCCCAAGATATCGCGATGCCACCTAATTTAATTAATGCTTTAATCAACTAACTAGTGACGGTGGTTTTTCTTTAAAATCCTTCTTTACATAAAGTTTACTCCAATTTAAATAGGAACTGCTCGGAATAAATTAGATCTTTTGAATGGATTAAGATAAAACGACTTTAGAAATGTTGCATTTTAAATTTGCTTGACAAGCAGCAGCTTGTTAAATGAAAGTATATTTGAGTTTTCATACTTCATTTATATGTTAATTTGAATATGCAAACTTATTCATAAGAACCGTACTCTTAATTACGTTATGAGTTTCTATTGTTTGTACATTGAAAACATACAAATGTATCTTTTGTTAGTTTAAAATTATAAGTGCATATTTTTATATTCATTGCAAATTGACAGAATTTAAATGGGTCAAGTGTATGTCGGTTTGTGTAAACATATATAAAAGAAAACAAAATGCAAATTAAGCAAAACATATAAATATAAAGGGTTTAAATGATCAACAAAGAATAAACGAGTGAATATATAACGAAATAATTCATCTATATCAGCCCATCTTAAAGTCAAAAACTTTCTCAAGTTCTTTAACGTTTCCTTAACTTTCTCTCAATAAATGATCTGAAAAACGAAAGTCTTTGTTATTTAAGACTTCAAAGACGTCGAAAGATTAAATAACTTTCATTTGTAGTACATTTTGATGTAACAGTCATAAAATACATTTGTGCTTCGTGAAATTTAGAACAATAAATATATAATAATATTTGAAATAAGCGTGTACATGTACCATAAAATGGCAAATTTATGCGCTATTCTCGCTTAGTTAGGAATATTTACTTAAATTTTGCGGCGAATTTCGATTGTAGGTATTAGTAGAAATGTAGTTTATTTAAATGTAATCCACATTCGCATTTCTTATTTTACAAAGTCTTTTTGTGATTTATTGATTAATTCTCTGTTATATATTATTTTTTCTTATTAGAAAATATACTGAAGTATAAAGTTCGAGTCAGGTAACAAGAGAAACACGACTCGTCAAATTAATTAACTCAACTCTGTAATTACATTATGGTTCGATGAGTGCTTTCAACTCAATTTTCTTTCAACAAACAAAATTGTTAACCCTTAGATGTATTTTCATCATATCCAGCCACGATCGCTAAAAGGCGTTCAACTAAGTAAACAGAGTCATTTACCTATGGAATAAAAATAAACCTTTCAAATTTTCATAACGATAAGTCCAACAGTCCAGTATTATAGTTATTTACAGTAACAAATTAAAAAATAGTCCTAGTAGAAGTTACAAAGAAAGTTTTATAACGCTGATAATAATTCTCTTAATTCTTCAGATTATGCTGCCTTAAAAATTATTTGATTCAGGATTCATATACTCATGAAATCGATTTGAAGCGCGGTTTCACCTGACGCCAAGCAAATACATATTTCCACAGTTTACGTGTTATTGTGCTACATAAATTACATCCACAATTCGTTTTCGCGACAAAGAGTACCACATCCATTCATAACGTGAACGGCTGAATTTGGCCCTACTGTCACCTTCCTCATGTAGGTATAGTCCTTATTACTGTGGTTCTTATTACATCGACCTGTACCTAACTTCAGCCCGGTCAAAGTTTGATGAGTATTGTATGAAGTTGGTTCACTCACCAGGTTTAGCCAATATCTCCTGTAGAAGCCGCTGGCTAGCCTGGCACGCGACTTCGCATCTCCTCGTCAGTACATTCGTGTTAGGTGACGAGGGGGCCCCTTGGCTCGTCACCTGCCCGTCATATATGTCCTGGGTGACCCCCGTACCGCCCACTGACGCAGGCCGGCTGTGTACAGGACGTGACACCTGAAATAAAAGTTATAGTTAATATCGAACAGTTTAAAAAGGTACTAGTAAATCAATTTGTCTGTGGTTTACATTATTGAAAGGTGCTGCGATAGTTTTTGCTCAATATTTTGTTTGGAATTGGTTAATAATTATTTCATTTTTTATTACTTCCGTCAGCATACCTTGTTAATTTGTTTATATTTGTGATATGTATATTTTATCAAATTCACGTGCATATGAAATTTATGGCTGCTTTAGAGTCGTACTTTACTTAATGTATCGTATCTGACCTTGTATGGGGACGTGATAACTACCTCGATTCGGTTGTCACCCCATTATTACGGTAATACGCACATCGTACACATCAATAATTGATATTCACCTTTTTCATTCTAGAACTACACAACTACACGTGTATTCATTAAAATAAAATCCCATTCCAATCATCAGCAAAACCAACAATCGGATTAAAATCAAAACACAATAAATTTTTGATGAAGTCCATCAAAACGAATTCCCAATTGACTCGACTAATCCATGCACAATCACATGAATACATTAACCACGGTGTTCGAGATCAAAGTCACTAATTGACTGGTTTGTTGATCCTAAAAATGGAACGAAATATCCCTGATTCCGTCAAAGTTTTGGACAGCGAGGAAGTAGTAAATCTATCGCACGATCCAACTTTATCTACCGTTCTTTTGACTACACCGTGGCATACAACCGTTAGGGAATTTTATGGTCCACCGCCTAGACCGCAAGAAAATTGAATTTTAACAAAATAATTTTGGGAAGCAGGTTACAATAATAAAGCGTGAAATCGATACATTTGGTATCGTTATAGACTGAGTAATAAATCGGAGGCGAGGCCATAAACACCATCAAAGTTTGATATTGGACTGACGGAAGCATTAGTTGAACTGTTGACAGCAATTCGAAACAAGTAGCGTGGAAAATGGTGGAACATTTTCACTTTGATAGAATTAATCGAACGTCACGAAGTTCTCGTGTTTACTTCACTGCCATGCTACGAATTATATCTCTCAAATCTAAACGTTTTCCACAAACGTTTTAAGAACTCGAAAGTTGTTTATGAAATCCCCTTTTCCATTGTAATTCCATTATAACTTACGTTGCTTACTTTATTATGCTTTTTAATTTACATTTGCAATGAATTCTCCATGTGTAGTTAAATGAAAACATAAAGCGTTGGAACTGCTTAAAAATCAAACCCATTTCTTATTTTTTCATCTTCATCTTTAAACGTTTCCCAAGATAGTATTGGGGCATTAATAAATAGTGATTAGTCGTAAATTATGAAGATATTTTTAACCGTATACGTTTAAAACTCATCAGACCTATAACTGTCCAGTAGCAATAATATCGTATTAAGAATTCTTTGATCGGAGGAAGTTAGATTTCGTATATTTAGAAATGCTCTGCTCGTCACGCTTGATACCGATTCAGTTATATTACAAAATCGCACTATTTTTAGTTAATTGAATACCTAGGTACCTTTGAAGTTAAGCTCTTTGCATATGGTGAAGAGACTTAATATCTGTCGTGAGTTATCAAATAACTTTTATATACGTTTTAAATACATACTACCATCAAATTTAATTATTTTAAATAGATACCTACTGACACCTCTTTTAAGTGAATACATATTATACTCGATCACTGGATCAGAACATCTTTACATGCATTGGTTTAGATTCTGTTTTACAGCAACACTTATCACAAATTATATTATGCTTAAGGAAAAGTCAATTACAAACACCAATTACACATATTATAAAATCGAACTTCAAGTCCACATGTTCATGAACTTATGAACAAACTGTAAGTACTAAGTACGTACTGCAATAGTTTGTGTAGTGAAGGCATAGAAATCTAAATAACAAGAGTGAAGGCTATTAATGTTTCTAAATTATAGTTGTATTGTGTTGTATAGTTGTACACCAATATATAAATATAAACAGTATTCAGTATATAACTAGGTATTTTTTACATATATTTTTCTTGCATTTGTTTGAAGTTTGTAATGAAGATCAAATTAATCTTTATTTTTGTAATTTCAATGAGTTATGTTCCAACATTTAATTAAAATTACCCTCCTCAATATAGAAATTACTTATATGATATTCCTATATGGAATCTTTATTGCTTGTCGTATGTAAGTCTTGTAATAACTTTTATTGTAACAATCTAACTATATTATAGACATAGTCACATAGTTATTGTACTTAGGTACACTGCGTATATAATATATAAATAAAATAATAAATTATGAAAAATATAAAAGAAATAAATTAATTTCATTCCATTACATATCATGTAATAAATAAACAACGTATGAAATAAGATTAGTAATAATTACATAAATAATAACTCGCCTTCGTTAAGTAATTGGTATTTTACATATCAAATGTCCTTACACGTATGGCTTCTTTTCCGCTTTGAAACAACTAATCTGTGGTTTGTAGACGATTTTAATTTACTAGGATAACAGATATTTTGTAACAAAATGATAATAAAATTAAAAGAAACATTGAGTTCAGCATATCGATGCGATGGTAGAACACGCATTTGCAATTTTTATGCATTCCATCTAAACATAAACCTTTTTAACAAAAATTATGTTGGTAGTGTTTTATAACAAACAAATCTAATCAGTTTTTCGTTACATACCATTAAACTATTCCCGATTAATCCTACTAATAATATTATAAATGCGAAAGTTTGTTAGGATGTGTGTGTGTTTGTTACTCTGTCACGCAAATACTACGGAACCGATTACAATGAAATTAAGCACACATATAGAGGGTAACTTGGATTAACACATAGGATAGGTTTTATCCCGGAAATCCCACGGGAACGGGAACTATGCGGCTTTTTCTTTGAAAACGCGGGCGAAGCCGCGGGCGGAAAGCTAGTTAAAAACAATTCCAAAAACAGAATAAAAGCAATTACCAGAGTTCCACTAAAAATGTGTGCTCCAATTATATACCTACAGCGTCAAATAACCAACTACAAATGAAATATTGCGGATTGATTTATTCAAAACAAACGAATAAATGGGACAAAATTAATTTGTAGGAACGGAAATTAATTGGAGCTATATTGAACGAACACCACTAATAATTCTGTCTTGTCTCATTAATGCTGGCGCGACAAATTTTTAGATCAACCGGAGAAATGGATTCGATGTAGGCCCTGCGCAGACGACAGACTATCCGTGACGCACTTTTTTGTCTGTGAAAATAGAACCTATGAAATTATATGCAGTAACGCACACGATGCGCAAAAAGTCCGGCGCACAAAAAATCCGTGTAATTCGGGCAGACCGCACCGCGCCGCGGCGCGCCGCTCCGCACAAAAAGTGTGTTATAAGAATTGAACGTTTGATTCAACGCGCGCTAACGCAGACGGCGCACACTTTAGTCGGCAATCTGCATTTGCTAGGGGTGGACGTAACGCACGCGATCTATTATCATGGCGCCAGAGGTATAGGTAGAATGTAGTAACAGACATTTTATAAAATTTGAAAAAATTTGCCGGATGTTGTTTCAGAATTGAATGTTTATTATGGAACTGTCCCTTCAGTAATCTTTCCGAAAGTATAGGATGTACCCAAAATTCTCTATTTCTTTTTCTTTTTCTGTACTTCATGTACAAAATAATACATCGCGATCTCTGCACGATTTCCATAGCGTCTACGTCCCTACAGCTCTGCCGACAAAATGATCGAAGATGTGCGTCGTGTGCGTTGAGTCTGTGAAAAATCCGCGACCGACTTTTTGCGCGCCATGCAGACTTTTTGTGCGCCGCAGACTCGATCGCACAAAAAGTGTGCCGTCTGCGCAGGGCCTTAATGACACCCGGTTTGGTTACAAATTTACCTGCATTTATTTTTAGTGCGAGGGTAAACGTATATACCTACCTATTTATATACCTAGATCTACAATATTTCAATATAAAGATCGTATAATAAATATTTCCGCGTCTGTATTATGTTAGTAGTTCTTAACTTTTTAGTATCCTCAGGGAATCTCATTGGAATATCTTGAAGGAAGGAGGAGTAAACAAAGTATGCTGGGCTTTAATCACCTAAGTCCTAAGTATAAGTTATTTCTATAGTTGTTTATTATAAACGACAATAGATGAGTATTAGTTTTCATGTATAATGTCTGATAAAATATGTATTAGTAATTTAGTAGGTACATAGTTGGTAGGTATAAGGCATCTATACTAATAATATTTAAAAGCTGAAGAGTTTGTTTGATATATAAAAAAATTATGGACAGACTTCAAACAAAAATTAAATAATTTAAGGTTAAGAATTATAGTTATATTCGTTCCAGACCATGAAATTAATACAGCTATGTCCAAATGTTTGAACTTACAAAAAATACATGACAAAAATAGCATTTAAATCTTTCTTTTAACGCGCTTACGTAGGATTGCTCTACTTTTTCGGTGTTTTTCGGTTAATATGAGGATAAATCCAGCTACATTATGTTACATAACTTCTATTTAAAAAAGGTAAACTTTATATTATTTCACTAATAATTTTAGAAATTTCGGCTCTAATTAACCGTACTAAGTTGAGCCTGGTTTTCCGGAAATAATTGAAACAATTTAATGTTTAACATTTAAATATTTCCTTCCCGTCCTCTTAAATATGGGGGATTCGTTGTCTATGTTTGAAGCTATAACCAAACTATCGTACTAAGAACATAAACAAGTCTGTTATAAGCAAAAATGCCGACACTGAAATACTACAAAATATTGGCAGTCGGAGGAGGAAGTGGAAAGGCCGCTCCATGATTGGTTTGTGATGGGAACTAAATTGATTCGATGCAAGCTACGTATATTGCAACATCGGAAACTATATGTGCCGTTCCTTATAATAGAAAACTGTATAGTAATGCTATGCTAGTCGAGAACTATGCTTGCAAGACCATTGTTGAGTTTCTATTCTTTCGGCAAGAAAATTACGTACAAAATGTTAGGAGAATTGTAGGTTACATTGTGTTTTGAAATATGTAGCTTACGTTGTTTTGTATTTTGGTATATGTACTTGAAACATGTTTCATAGGTACTCAACGAATTACCGAACCGAGTTTGGTTTAAAACTATGAAAATAAGCAAGAGCAACAATGTTTAAAAAATGTACCCATTATAATATATTTTGAAATAGGCACCTATACAAAGAAACAACGTCAAAATACACATACATAATAAGCAACATCACATTTTACCATTGAAAACTACGAATATCTACAATTGCTCATACCAAAACTCATATAATATGTCACCTGACACCATAATATGTATAGTTGTTATTCAGAAAATATAGCCGTACCGAAGGTACATCATGACAAAATAATGAAGTAACCAATTTGCTTACGTTATCTATATGGGATAGGTTGGTAGGCCATGGTAATGAGTCATAATAAACGGCACGCGCCTATAAAGCTAAACAACTTTATCTATCTACAAACAAGCGATAAAAGATAAGCTGGCAACACCAAATCCCATTGTATTGTAGCATTATAGCTTTACATACATTTCTTTCTAGTATGAAGTGCTAACAGAGAAGAATATCTCCCCATCAAAGGTATTGTATAAGGCGCATGACAATATTAGCAATCAACTTACTACTGAGTAAGTTACTTATAAATAATAGTCTTTGAGTGTAGTCTATATCTGCAAATATTTAATAATAAACAACACAAAGTACCTAATTGAAATTCAATATATATCCAAAAAGCTATAAAACACAAATACATATTGCTCATTGCATTTTAACAGTGATGCAAGACGCTATGAAAGTATTACTAATATCCATAAATACCAGCTCCAAATTATAAGCTATCAAAACGCAACTGCAATCTTTATTATAAACACATAAGATAATGCGTTGTTTACAAGAACGATCTATTATCTGCGTAGCCTAAAAGGGTCAACATAATTATGTAAACATAGAATTTATAAACAGAAACCGGTTTTAATGCATGCCCTATTGTTCGAAGGATACATTACGTACTCACATTTACCGAGATAAAGGTGTTCAAGTATTATTTTAACAGAACGGCAGTTGTTCCGAAGGGAGTGAACCCTTGTAAATGGAATTATTATGTCTGCTAATAAAGACAACAAACAGCTAAAAGATTTGAGATTGGCGGGGAAATATTGTTCGCACTTTAGATTGTGCGTTGTGAAAAGTTTAAATCCTGCTAGAGCATACGCCGTATCTGTATCAGTTTTTACAACTAATTACAAAAGATTATTTCAGTACTTTTCACATGAACTATGCAGCGGCCTATCTGTAAAACTCAAATCAAAATACTTTATTTAAAACACTTTCCCTACATCTAAAATGCATCGGATTCTGGCGGTTGTAAAAGAAACTAACGTTTTAAAGCACGTGAATGCAACCAGGTCCAAGCAAGGAGTCATTGACACAATTTCAGTGCAAAAAATTCTAGCAAGTTAACATTAAAGCTGGTAAGAGCGAGGAAAACTCAGACTCGCAGTAATCGCGTTTTTCGAAGCGTTTAATGAGCGCTGCGAATTCAAATCAATTTGAGGTTTTTTCGAACGTTTGTATCAAAGGGATATCTTTAAATTGGAGTTACAAAACAATCTGACACCGCTAGTTATCACGTTTATGGGTTTTACGTACTATTATATATTCTGTGGTTTTACATTGTATTTATAAAAATGTTAGCTTTGATTTAACTATGAGTTATTGGTAAATCATGGGAGTGGTGAAGGTAAGCGAACCGGAGTAATGTATGTAAAGTTCATCTTCCCTGTATCTGCGCTTTGTCTAAAACTTAACAAATTATATGCTTAAATATATTTTGAGAACCATTCTATGTACTAATCAATATCTGTTGCGTAGCTTTAAAGATATTTGCATACCTACAAACAAAGAGACAATCAGTGGGAAGTGACTTTGTTTTATACTATGTAGTGAAGAGCATTTTATGGAAGCGAATACGTGAAAGTAATAAATAGTAAATAGGTACCTACATGTACAGCAAGTACAAGCATTCGAGACTGCAATATTATCCAAGGTGTATTATTAAACAAATCTCATTGTTTACAAACAACGCTAATAAGCAGCTACGCTAGAATATAAACCATTGTTTTCGTCGGTCACATGCAAGATATATATTCTCCATTCTATTTTGAACGGCACCAGCGGGCCCCTCCTACTTCTGATGCTATCTGACTTAATTGTAAAGGAAGCGGTGAAGATAAGATACTATTTTAATATGCTCGCTTTAACACATTTACTAAAATGAACCGTTAAAATGAAATTCCCCGCGGAGTTGGAAATTTGTCATAGCCGGAGTAAAACGTTGAAAGCACCGCTTGACCCCACTGTGAAGTGAAGAAAAGTGAAGTAATTCTTACTTATATTTTAGCTTCCCTTGTGAGATATTTACATCTAAAAAAAGTGTAATGAACGCATAAATGCAACTAATTTTATCAAACTTTAACAATTTTAATTAACACGTCTCTCCAAATCATAAATGTCAGTTTCGTGAGACAGGAATTATGACTTAACATTACGCGTATTATAAATATTTTGCAAGACGCATTACAGTCGACATTAAAATACATTTATAACAAAGAGCATACGCGTATTTGATATTAAACCGTCAGCACTAAAGCTTTATATTTATTTTGTTACCGAAATACGGTAGCTGCAAACGTATGAATTCCAGACGCATTTAGTTTACGTAGATACGAAATCTCATAAGTCTAACCTAACATTGATCCTCTTGTTTTGACAGACGTGACGCAAACCCATACATTACTTGTATACAGCGAGCGGAACTTTAAGTCTACTAACCTCGTTAATTAAAGTGTAGATTGGTTTTTATTTTAATGAGAGGCAAATCGTCAGTACGTATGAACTATGAACACGCGAGACCCAAGCTATCATTAAAGCACACGTTGGTAATGAACCACTCCGAGATACGAGCTCGGTGGCTCTGGATTTATTCAAAAAGCTCATAATTGTGAATAGGAGTATACTACAAAGCGACTGCGGAGATTGCATCATTGTGCTCCACAAAAATGCACCAATGTTAATTTTGCATGCAACCACAGTGAATTCGACTGCTGGCTAAGACTATCATTGCTAACGATCAATTTCGATTAGCATTGCAGGTTCGCAAACTACATGCATTGGAATAATGGAGATTACTAATCTTCTTTTTATTTAAACTTTCAGGATTAGTAGGTACTTATGCTTTGAATAGATATTCATGTAAGTTTCTAAGTGTGTATAACAAATTCTTATATCGCGTCATAACTACGAAGCAAGAAACAGGTAAAGGCTAAAGCCTCGTTCAATAATAGCCGTCTTTGGCTATGTTTGACATGCATCAATTTAGTACAAATCCAACTAGCAGTGAAAGTCATTCATACAATGTCCCATATTCTACTTCCAAGGTTAACCGAAGAAAGTGGATGTTTCGTGTATCGTGTTACCTATTAACATATACAAGTGTATACACTGCCGGATTGTCCACGACGGATACCGTTACGTGGCCGAGATGTTTCGGCAAAGAATACGCTATGTTTGAGTAAATATCTTTGCAAATGTGTTAATTTAACGCAGTATTGTAACTACTGAATATTGATATTTGATCCATCAGATGTTTATTTAACATCATATATAATAGAAGGTCTTTAATAGAAGGTCCTCTACGTTTTTGTTATGATAATGTCGCCATATAAGCAAACACGACGGTTATTTACAAAGAAAATATCACAGTAGCTGCAACATAGTAAGTATACATCTAACATAATCTTATACTGTATCGTAATAACAGTGAAGGCGGTATTTAGCACTTTCATTTACACCAATAATGACAGCCATAATAAATAGTAATGACGTTTTGTAAGTGTGGTGCAATACACAATAACCATAGTAATTCGACATGCATATTATCGTGAACGGTAAAAATATATAGTAATGGTAGTAATGGTGTTGTAGGCACATTTCTTATGTTTCTGTCACGTGAGGTTTGTAATAACGTACAACAGTTTACAGTTTATCGTAAGTTATGTTTAAGACCTTTAAGTGTTAATAGCTATATATAATATGTTCAATGTATGATTTTCCAACAATTGGAAATGCAAAAAGGAATATACTTTTTTTTACCATTAACGCTTTTTCGCATCTATCCTACACTAATCTCAGGCTTTATTTACATAAGTAAAAACGATTTTTAACAGTGCTTACGATTTGGCCTTTAATAACCTTGATGTATTCTAACAAAAAAAATCGAATGTCAGCTTTAAAAAGCGCTGTAAAACAAAACGTTCATAACAATCGTGTAAGTCAAAGCTAGATAGCAGTACAATAGATATGATCCATTGAAATGTTACATTTTTTAGCCCTCTTTTTTTTTTTTTTTTTTTTTTTGTTTTTTTATAGTGGGGAAATCTTCCAAAGATACCCACGGCCCCCGGGGAAGGAGCCGTGGGTTATGTCGGATTCTTACCGACTAAAACCCCACTGTGTTCCGTCGAGCCGCTTTAATGATGGGGCCGCGGGTATTTGTTAGAATTCTTCCGCGACACATTTTTTAGCCCTAACCTTGCATTTTTTAGACGCAATTTTGTTTTTTTTGATGTGTAGGGGGGGTCAGTGTGAAGCTAAAACCAAGTTTGTGGGGTCGCCACCCTTGTCCCACGGCCGCCATCTTGAAAATAGCGGTTGAAATGGTTTTTACGATATATCTCTTAAACTATTTAACTGATAAAAAAATATCGTTAACATTATTTGTTGCAAATTAAATTCTCTACAACTTTGGTGTAGTAACTTTTAGTCGTAGAACTATAAATAAAAAAGTTATAAGCGAAAATGTTCAGAAATTAGAGCCATTTATATTTTTCAATAAAACTTTTTTTTATCATTTTACGAAGAAATGATATCAGACCATTTTTGTAGATTGTTTTTCGAGGAATAACTTTTATGTACAACATTTTTTCATAACGTCAATAACTAAGGTTTTACAGCGCTCTGAAGTGAGTACTATTTTTCAGTACTCTTAACTATACATATATTGGCTATTGGCTCTTTTCTCATACTCCAGAACAATAGAAGCACACTGCAGAACATTTCAGACCTGCTTTTCGACGTAAAAAAAAGTCGCGCTTCCAGACTCTACCTCCTGGGTGGTGGGGAAAAGATTCAATAATTAATTATTAGTGATATTGCAAAATTAATTATTAAAAATATTATAATAACAAAAAAAAACCATTACTGATGACAAATTATTATTAGTACACACATAATATAAGTATACTGTATAGTTCAGAGTACTGAAAATTAGTACTCACTTCGGAGCGCTGTAAAACCTTAGCTATTTAATTAATGAAAAAATGTTGTATATAAAAGTTGTTCCTCGAAAAACAATCTACAAAAATGGTCAAATATCATTTCTACGTAAAATTATAAAAAAAAGTTTTATTGAGAAATATAAATATCTCTAATTTCTGAACATTTTCGCTTATAACTTTTTTATTTATAGTTCTACGACAAAAAGTTGCAGGATCAAAGTTGTAGAGTATTTAATTTGCAACAAATAATGTAAACAAATTTTTTTTATCAAATAAATAGTTTAAGAGATATATCGTAAAAACCATATCAACCGCTATTTTCAAGATGGCGGCCGTGGGACAAGGGTGGTGACCCCACAAACTTGGTGATAGCTTCACACTGACCACCCCTACACATCAAAAAAATAAAATTGCGTCCTCTAAAAAATGCGACCCCAAATGTAACTTTTCAATGGACCAATAGCAGAAGCGCGGATATGCACCACTATGTACATAGTCAAGCAATGCCTAGACGTGACTGCATGTGCTATTGTTGTCAAATTAACAACTGCACGTGATTGTTCGTTGTAATTACGAGATTAGGAGATTCCCGAGCGGCTAAGAATGTACTATACATGTGTACATTTGTATGGTAGATAATTGATATATATGACAGATATAGATCAACATAGGTACTACAGTAAAATGGTGATTTGTTCAAGAAGATAATTTTAGAAATTAAACACTTTTTAAGCGACTTTAAAAAAAGGAGGAGGTTCTCAAATCGACCGTATAGGTATACATTTATTTCTATAAACGAAACTGCCAGTTTTTTTGTTACTAAACAGTTATAATTTACTACGACTTAATGACGCACAATTTTGAATCAATTTGATTAAAAAATAGGTTATTAAGAATTTTGCTGAGGCTCTATCCACCTATATAAACGTGCAAACACAAATCTACATAATCAATAATCATCTTTATTATTAATCCAAGTGTGTCTTTCAAATAATCATTAATATTTATTTAATTTTAGCCATGACCGCAAAACTTAGTCAAGATTAGCATAATAAAAAAAATGTAATTAATACACACAAATGTCAATTTTAAAATATGAACACACGTAAAAACATTAACCTTCTTCCAATAACGCATCTTACTGACACCTTTGTCATTGATGTTATAAAAGCGATGAAGCAATAGGGGCAATAGACCTTCGAAGATTTTTCTAGAAATATGTATAAGACGGTCACGCAAACTAAACGTAATTATTATAGGCAAATAATATAATTCTTCCTAGACAACAGATGTAATTTTGAGGTCAATAAAACCCGAATCCCACGCAATCTCTGGGGCAAAGAGTAATAAATAATGCAGACTTTCCATCTCAAGATGTATAAATAGATATTATAAGACAATGGTAATTCGTTTGTTCCTAATAATGTTTGGATTTGTAATTGATATAGTCATGCAATATCTTCTATTTTTTGCATGACCTCTAACTCAATAAAATTATTTTGTTCCGGACACAGACACTGTAAAAAAATAAGTACTAGACTAGTGTATGTGTGTGTGTTATGTATATGTATTTCTCGGTTGTTTAAAAATGTGCATGTACCACAAAGTTAATATATTATATACTTTCAAGATTGGTTGTAACAATCAAAATAATTGGATTATATTCTTAATCTATTTATTGAAATATTTTAGATAATACTATATTTCATTTACTTTTATTAAATGACACTATATTAAATAAAAGACCTAGATCAAAAAAAAACTCAATAGTATTTAGCCTTCGGTAGACACAATAGGTTCAATCGAGCAAAAGTTCATTACACTGCTTTATTAGTTTGATCTACTGAACGCAAATATAAATAGCAAATTGCAGCTGTATTTAAACAGAAATGAGTTTTAGTTTGCTAGGCTTAGTATATTGTGTTTTATTACTGTTCAATTAATAAAAATATATTCACAAAAGCGTTCCATCATTGTTCATTTAAACTTATATGTTGAAACTAATCTTAGGATATTTTATTGAAAAGAAAACTATTGTAAAATATAAGTATAGAATTTACTGATAATTTTATGTTGCATCTCAAACATAAATCATACAAGTACTTCTTTAAGAGCTATAATTACTTTTAAAATAGAGTACTGCTCTCAATAATTGAATCACTACATAGTATAAAACAAAGTCGCTTTCCCTGTCCCTATGTCCCTATGTCCCTATGTCCCTTTGTACGCTTAAATCTTTGAAACTACGCAACGGATTTTGATGCGGTTTTTTTTAATAGATAGAGTGATTCAAGAGGAAGGTTTATATGTATAATAACATCCATTAAATAGTGGAAAAGAACTGTTATTTTTGAGGTTTCTAATGTGATGTCGTAAAAAATTACATTTTTTCCGCTGACATTGCAAACGCAGGCTGAACCCTACGAGTTTTATCAAAATAATGTACTAAGTATTATACACATTGAAAAGGTCCACAGAAAAGTCCGCGATGGTATATGTCTATCGCTTATGGATAACCCACAGTAACTTTTTTTTGTCATTTACTTTTTACGACAAATAATGGCTAATTTTCGAAGCGATTTTAACCAATACAGCATTAATCCTTAACCAATTAAATACCTTGAATACATTGTTCATTTAATATAGATCTATATGGCCCTTTACACCGTATGATTTAAGTGAATATTTTCGAAGATATTACAGATTTAAAAATTGCGGGACGTAGCGTTTGCGGCGGTAACGGCCGGCCGCCCGGCTATCTATTTTATACCCGTGCGAAGCCGGAGCGGGCCGCTATGTTTTTATATACAACGTTCACAGTTTTTCTGTAGTGTATTTAGTATCAGCATTGCACCCGTGCGAAGCCGGGGCGGGTCGCTAGTAATGAATAATACACTACAATAAATTACATAATTTACAAGTGGTGTTTACATTGAAACATAATATAACGTTGCGCACTCATAAACACAAACATATTATTTACAGGTACAAAGCCGCAAGTATCCAAGGCGATTCGAAGTAAATTTGATATTTAACCGCATTCAGGGTACATTTACAATGTGACAGTTCCCTTAGTGCCATGGAGACAAAATAAAATAACTGAAGACCAAGAAAGCTTTTGTTTTAAAGAGTTAGGTACTCACGATAATAAATGGATTCTGTATTTTATTTAGCTATAGCGAAGTTATATAGATAGATCCTGCTCGAAGGACCAGTGGGAAAAAAAGTTTTATTATCAATAGCCTTTATACTGACATCATGTGGAATTCAAAAGGTTTTAACTATTTTGTAAGACTTCAGTTGGTTCGTATTGGTTGATATGGGTTTCATCTACCTGACAATGTCAATGTTCAAAGCCATCCGAATTTTTAGAACTTTTGATGTTTGCAAAACGGCTTTCTATTAAAGTTGTGATTCATGTTACATATATACAATTTTATCAGTTTTTGTACCGTCAAAACATACAATATATTATATCAATATTTAAACAAATAACTTTTACTTATAATGGTTTCATGTAGGATTACATCATGAAGCACCTGAGTCCTGACATACCTGCGCACGTAGAGCGTTAACTATGTTGTAAATGGCTTAATTTAAAAATTTGTACAAATAAAATATTTTATATAAAATAAAGTCTGAAAACTCGTTATCACGCCATCCTAACTGAACTAGCCTACGTTGCAGAACGGAAGTTATTAGCCAGGTCGATGACCCCGCCCGCCTTGGAGCGATGCGCCTAAACAACGATGGTTATGTACTTTACTACTTTTACAGCTTAATTTATCGTCATTACTATCAAATGTTTATATTTTACACCCCAATGAAATTTTAATGGCTATTCGATTTTCCCGGAATCATATGTATTCAGGAAGTTACCACATTGTAGGCTTGGCAAAATTTAAGGTAAATTATATTTATTTGAGGAAAAACAATCAACAAACAACAATAATTACTTCATTACATAATGATGCGGACGTAACAAATCCATATTTTATTGTTCAATGGTAGTCTGATTTTAGTTTTAAACATGTATATTATACTTGCTTATAATACTAATCACTTATAATAATTATATGTACTGTGAAATTAATGTCATAATGTTAAAACTAAAGGCATAATATAGGGTGCGCCAAATTCAACGCTCAGGCTTCAACGGAGACGCGCACAGCCGAGGCCAACGCACTAATTGACGACGCTATCAAGTGCTTCTAGCAACTTCGAGCAAATTCTAGTTCTATAAAGTTTTATAATAATATTACGCCGTACTAAGGCCCCGTAACCGTGACTTGACTGGATTGTTAGCTTTCCAACTTACTAATATTAATTATTACTAAACTTTAATATTGCATCGTGACGTTCAAAATTAGGAATAAGGCAAAACTAGATGTTAAAACCAAATTAAAGTTATGTAAACGCTCTTCAAATAACTGCGGAATCCTAAATCCTAATTAAATAACGTTAAAATTAACAAGCTCTTTTTAATCATTTTTGAAGTCACTTATGCAAAATAAACAGAGCGCAAATATAGTTTATGTTAATCTGGATAAACCTACTTATTTTAAAATTTCTTATATCGGAACAGTTACTGTTAACATAACAGTTAGATATAAAAAAATAAATAAAAAGTATGAATAAAAAACAGTAAATATTTAAAAAATAAACCTGCAACTTACTAATCTTTCAAGATTAGCTCTGAATCGTTAATTACAAGCTTTCTTTAAGATTTTAAACTAAAATAGAACATCTTTGCTGCCTGTCGTTTGCCTACTCTGCTAATTACTAAGCTCAGAGCTATCAAATGATTATTATTAAAATAGCAACACTCACAATGGGGTAAGGAAACAATTTTATGGTTCACTGTGGGAACAAAGAGAGACCTTTAGTTTGAAGACGTTGTTCAAAGGTCACCTGCTATTCTTTTAGCTAACTGAATACACTTGGAAAGTGTGACCTTTTATATTTCGTACAATGGAAAATGATACTATGTATAATACATTTAATGACTTTTTGGTTGCCTTAATTGCGTTCAGGCAGACCGCAGAATACTGAATAATTGCAACAATTAGATGATATTTCGAATGAAGTGGTTACAATTTTCTAAGTTACAGATTAGGACAAATTGAGAGGAAAGAAATAAATGCTTAAGTAGTATCATATCTATAAATAAAATAAAATAAATAAATATTTCAGGACAATTTTCACACACGGCACAATCTGATCCCATACTAAGCTTTCGCTTGTTTTATGGAAACCAGATGGCTGATAAACATACATATATATAATTTTTAAATAAATACTTATATAGATAATTAACACCCAGACACAGAGCAAACATCTATGTTCATCACACAAATATTTGCCCCGGGTGGGAATCGAACCCACGACCTCTGGCTTGAAAGGCAGGGCCACTACCAACCAAGCCAACCGGTCAGTCATGATTCTATCTATAATGTATGAACGAATAAATGAAATAATTATATAATGTGAAGACTCCAATGATTGACTCTGCGTGCAGTCAATGAAGAAAGTGTCAATGAACGTTTCAGTTAATTAACTGTATAATACAATAAATCATGTGAAGATCAGATCAGATTTAGAGTACAAAAAATAGATATTTATACTTCAGTGCAGTAAATAAGCTGATTAACCTATTCATCAATCGATTCCCGAGTTTATACAATTATAGTATTAGTACAGTTTTATATTTGTTTTATGTAGTATGTATGTATTTAATAATATGTATCATGTATTTAATTTATAGTCATATATGTAAGTATATGTATAAATTGTATATATTATTATTGAAAATAATTGTATATATTCGAGTGTAGTATATTTATCTATATATGTATCTTTATTTATATATCTATCTATATATCTATTTTAATTATTATTATTTATTTATTTATCTTGTTTTGTTTTTTGTTACTTGCCTTTTGTTTCTACCTACCATCGTAATTTCAGTAAGCTTGTTACCTTTTGCCCAGGTTGCCTGGAAGAGATCACTTCTAAGTGATCAGGCCGCCTAATAAACTATACTTTTCTTGTTTTGTTTTGTATAAACTAGCAATAAATAGTTTTATTAAAGAGTAATAAATAAAATAAAAAAAAATAGTAAAAAGATTATACGATAAGCGTTTAAACCCTTTCTTATTCATGTTTCAGGAGTTTCATGATTATAAAAAAAAAGAAAATTAATTACTCATACATACAGTAACGTTTTGAAATGAGCCTTAATTTTTAACTCGACGATTGGAAAGCAAATAAATTAAGTGATTTTTCACATGTGAAAATATCGAACGCGATGTACTATAAAATTGCAATATGAAAATTTATTTCGCATCTCATTTCACCCGCTACTAATCTCAGACGGTGCTTATTAAGCAAAAAATAAACATGCATTTACTATATTTTTGGAAAATTTTATCAATTATAGCGATTATTATATGAAAATCTCATTAAATATATACTTGCAATAACTAACTACAGCAAAGGTAATTCAGGCAAATTGAAAATTAAAACTTATGGTTTAGTTATTACTTATTACAGTTTACTTTAATTTAATAGCATACTTTAATAACCAGCAATTATTCGAGCTAAATTATATTGGTCATAGTCCGAGGAACGGCGTTTAACTGACATTTAATCTCCTTTAGTCCCACACACTCGTCCTCCTTTCTAGAGATCGAGTTGCAAACCAGCCTTTATCAAAATAAGCGGGATTATAACAATACTTTTGCATGTATAAAACATGGATGCGCCTTAACAACTATTTTTATCTAAACACGACGAACCGGTTATTAGAAACACAACTACAAAGTAACCAACTTATTCAGTCAGTTTTCTGCATAATTTAATGATGTTTACAAAATGTTCCCAAAGAACTGAATGTCGAATGAACTGCATTGTACGCGAAAACTTTTATGTATTGAGCCAAGATAATATTCTGGTATGAATAAAGCCAAGCGCGTTTTCAACTTTCAAATGAAAAATGCAGCGCGAGGCGAACCACTGAATGAGATGCCTGATGCTAACAGAGAAAAAAATCCAGCGAGCCGACAAAACAGCGGTTACGTTGCCAAACAAGAAAGAAACGCTTTTGCATAAAATCCGATTCTAAGTATGGTTCTTACATTTTCGCGACATCATCTGTTCAGCGTGGAATATAAACGCAATTGTGCATAAATGGGTTTTTGGCTCAGTTAATTCGTAGCTGTATGTAAGGTAATTTGCATTGCATTTTAGTAGCCTATATTAAAACATGCTTTGGTAAGATCTACCGGAATTTTGCATTCCTATAGGTGCAATTATGTTTTCTACCAGCCTCGTCTCGTTAAATTATCCCGTTGTCTTCAACCAAGCGTGGCAGCTTATAGGATACGTCTGCAGCCTTCCTTACATTAACAAATTGCTAGAATAATGTGTTCCTCCTAAAACTACGTTCTTACCCTTACAGAATCGAAATTATCTAAAAATACCTGCAATGAAAAAACAATCTATTAGTACTTGAAATATTCTAGAATAGCATGGCAATAAAATAGATAATTATTTGATATGATATCATTTGATTGGTGAAAAAAGCATTAGATTTTAAGTATATTAAAGATTTACTGTGGAAAAATGATTCTATCAAGCTACATAGAATATAAACACTGTAATTATAGTTTACGATTATTGCAAAATGAAGCAACTACATCATTACGGATACGAGTTGATCATTTTGTCATTAACGTCAGCAATGAGCAACTATAATGATAAAATAATTATGAAGCTGATAAAAGCAGTCAATTAATAAACTTAATTGAAGAAAATAAACGTTATATTAGAAAGAGATAAATATATAATCTGTATAGAATCTTCTTATAAAAGAGTAATAAAACACAAGAAAGATTAAAAATCTTCATAAATGCCGGAGCATTCATTTTGCCAATATTCCATGAGCATTTCTGAGCTGAGTCTATCCGGCTTAAAGACGTGGATGCATAGTTATGGACTTAAACCTTAATAGCTATTATTGTACGACTCCAGCGCTAAGCGTCGTTTGTCTTAGATGATAGGTGTTAAGCCATTCTTAGTTCTTGGAGTACTTTGAACTCGGTTAAAGCGTTTACTATGGGAGCATCTTGCGGAATATATTTAAAGTACGACGTTATATGTACTGATATTGCATGTAAATTTATAATACAGGTGAAACTTTTACAAACTAAGACTTAAACTAAAAATACTTCCAAAATATTGAACTGTAAACGCTGAAAGACAGAAAAATGTACCCTAATATTTTTCTTTTTGAACATTGTACTTTAGTCAAAGTAAATCAATACGCCTTTATATCACACAGGAAGCCATGAACGCTAGCTACCTTAGCTCTTTTGCGATGGCAAAATTTATGCGGAGGCATGAATAAATCGAAGAAATAAAGGTGCATGGGGAGCTTATCTCAAGATATCGGTACTATAAAACATCTCCAGCGAGAAATACAAGGCTATTCTGTCGCAAGATATGAGGGTATTATGTAACTGTCTATTACATATCTATTTCGAATATCTAAGAATAGGCACAAAAGAAAAAGATTGAATGAATCAAACTGTATACGGGGAGAAATTGACTCCTATTTAATTCATGTATAGAAAAACAATTACGTTCATTAAAACATGCCAAAATGTCACAGGTTATTTAAATATTTATCAGGCAATCTAAATCTCGATATAAATAACCGACATTTTCAATTGAGTCCCTCCCTCGTAAAGTAAGTATTTTGAATGGAATTTATTTGGAAACCGTTCAAATTTCTGGCCATAACGGTAAGATAGGTATTGAATATATGGTATGGAAGTTGAGAAGCAGGTAGATGAAGTTTGTAGAGCAATTTTCTTATAAGCTCTTCCGTAAATCGAAAACTATTAAAGTTACGTTTGAAACTAGGTACGTACGAGTACGTCAACAAGCTTTGATAGATGTAAATTGAATTTGAATATGGGATTTTAATATTTGCTTTCTATTGACGCTGATAAAAAACGGTCTTATTATAAACATAAAATGTATGGTATGGGGAGAAACGAAAAGATACCATCCTGAATATTTTAACATGGTTATCCTTTTAACACGATTTTATTAGCTTTATCTATATTATGTTTATTTTTGTGTTTGTTTAACCACTATTTTGGACTCTATTTTGAAACGGACAGATTTCAAGCTTTGTACACTTTAGCAAGGATCAGTGACAATACAATAATTTCATGAGTTTGTAAGTTTTTTTTTATCTATTTACACGATATAAGTTAGAATTAAATACTGAATAAGACGCCCAAATTCAACTTCACTTTCATCTAACAATAATAAACAAACAAACAATTCCCACGTACTGTAACCCCAAAAGCATATACGAACTTTAATTGGTATCAGATATGAATTCTCGGTAGTGATACCGTAAATCAATAGCTCATATCTCTGTTACTATTTACAGTTACACTGGACGTGGCACTATAATATTTGCCCAATATAAAACTTATTGATAAGGTTTATTGTTAGTTTTCTATCTAACTACTCGCTTTCTAGGAAACTGAAAAAATTATATAAGTACCTTCCTCGAGAATCAATGTATGTTCTAAAAAAAATTGCACCAAAATCCGTTGCAAAATTTTAAAGATTTAAATATACAAAGAGACATGTATTGTACATATTAGTGATACTGCGTTATTCCAAATTGGTTAGTTATTTCATCCGTCATTCTTAAATCTTAAGTCTACTTCATGTAGATACTTTTTGCTGATTCAGCTCTAGATCGAACTTACAAAGACCGCAAAAGATAATTCGAGAACATTAATTCGGAATATCCCAAAAGTGGCGTTCAATTAGGCAACTGCTTTCTGGGGTTTGTTTGGTATGCGATAAGGCAGTTCAAACACTTGGTCTGTCTCCAGATAAAATCGATCATTATTGGGGTCGCCCCAACGGCAAATCAGGAACTAATCGTCGAGACGAGTGGGGAAACAAATTACTTAGATAACATCTAACAAACTGTAAGAATTTGGGACAATCACGTCTATCTGGGCTTCGTTTTGGGTGGATATATTTGAATATTCAGAGAACTGTTTTAGATAAATGGAATATAAGTTTGGTGTCAGGCTTGGAATTTGGAAAAAGTCTATGTGTCATCGTAAAAGTAAACTAGATTCAATTTAAATGTAGCGCAAATAAATATCCAGAGAATAGAATTTTATCGGATCTAAAATCTCTTTAAAATTGTACTTTAAACAGTTTTAATTACACTTTAAATAGATCTACAATAAAACGATAAGTTTTATTTATATGTATTTATATTAATTAAACATGCAAACTAATTATACATTTGCAAACCATGTGCCATATAATATAAGCAATACATGGAACAAGGAAGCATACGGAGAAATAAATTATTATTGTTGGCTCAAAACTTCGCAGACGATGTGGCGACTTGGCCATATATGTAAAAGATTCACGTAACTTGTGACGTCAGCGGTCAAGACGAATTAGGAAGTGCTATGAATAACAATTATCAATTAATTTATTAGTTATGTGAGCATATACTGTTCAAATTGAATTAATGAATCATCTATTTATATAGCGTTTTTTCCTCTTTTTAACGAACTCTATTCATTTATTAATTTATCAAATTTCACCCAAAAAATGATTTAAATTCGATTTTTAAAATGCTTTATCAAGGATAATTTTTACCATAGTTTATTTTATTAAATAAGCCACAACATAAAGCTTCAAAATCATTTGCACGTGAAAATGTTCAACATTTAAAATATGAAGTAACTCTGCGTCACACAATTCAAATTTGCGGCTGGAATTTTTCACATTTAATGCATCACAGAAATGGCGCGTAATATATTATAATTTAGTTCGTGTTATATTTATGCACGACGGGCATACTGGAGGCCGTAATGAATACTCCAGTTCGCATGCAACAC
>CAJQZM010036460.1:31176-43148 GCA_907164665.1 Colias nastes
CAAAATAGAGAGCGGGTAACGTATCTAGCTTTTTTATATATCATAGATTCGCTTCTTATATTTCACTTTAACGGAAATTTTTGTATCATCTTGTATCTCTTCAATGCTTTCAAAAATAAAATAGCGGTAACCTAGGAAAAATTAGTGGACAGTTTTCTGAATAAATTGTTCTGTGATAATTACTAATTTACTTACGAAAATCGTCGCAATTCATGACTCCAATGAAATAAAAATATGTACTTAAAAAAACATAACGCTTATGTAATCTTCATTAGCGTAACTTTCCTAGATATTTGCCAGGAACATAACAATTACATAGGATTGGAAATGATTGATTTATAAATTAATAATGATTAAGTATTCATGGGTAATCAATTTTGTTAACAATTGTCTTAATTACAACAAATATATGCAAATTTTAACCTGCCTATATTAGGTATACTTATGTAACATTAAAATTAATTTTTGTAAGTATATCAATGCACTTAAAACACATTGCTTAAAAATTTGAAGAATGTTTTTGGTGCCATCCTTCAATACCTATACATATTATATAAATCAACATTTGAGTAGATTCAACATCATTAATAAACTATTGAAAACACTAAAGTCTTCAGTATCACATTCATTACAAAGCCTTCCTATCTGGACTTCTTTACTTCTACAGCCTTCCTACCTGGACTTCTTTACTTCTTCACTCAAACAGATAGCGATTACCATCAAATTCCATCATTACTTCTTATCGATTCTTCCAGACGAAGTGGCGTCTATCCATACAAAATTTCATAAGCAAACGTAACCCGATAGCATTGCATCTGCTACAGCCACTGTTTCATAACATCATTGCCACACACTGTACGGTTGACTAAAGATCGCGTGTTATGACTGACAATCTCCTGTGGCCATCTGTCAAAGACCTTGCTCACAATTTCTCTAGTTAGCATGTCATTCATGTGAATGCCCTGAAGATACCTAATAAAGACGCAGTATAATACAAATCAGCATTAAATTCTTCTTTGATTTATCATTAAAGAAAACCTGATTTGTGAGTAATATGCGGTTGGTATTCTTAGGCACTTACTGTACGAATTGCTGTGTTGCTTCTTTTATTTTCCAATATACATTTCAATTAAGTAGATAATAATGAAACCGATAAAACGGTAGCTCGACAGTTCCGCATAAAAAGTGCCTTTGAAAGTTCCAAGAAGGAGTGCTCTGAAGTATTCGTTTTCTAAGAGTAGGTACGAGATAAAAAATATGAACTACAAAGACACAAAGGCTTTGCAATAGAAACTTTAACTCGTTCGTGATCGAGCCTTCGTTTAAAATGCTTGTAAAAAATAAGTTCACGATAGAGCTTCTTTGTATGTACTATAAACTATACCTAAAGGTATCATAAGAAGAGCACTTAATTCAAAAATAAAAATTAATTTTAAACAGCGCAGAGAAAAATGTATGAATGGAAATGACATTTCCTCAAGACTTCAACTTGCAAGACAATTTATTAGTAAAAGTATGACCTCTTTATATTATGTTCTGTGGTATGACTATCAGAAAGTTATTTCATGCTTCTACAAGTAGTCTGCAAACTTCGTAACAAAAGGGATAAAACTACAAAACAGTAGTTTTACCGCAGCCTCCGATCTATAGAATCTCGTAATAAAACTTTTCTAAGTGGGTCACGATGCATTCAGTTTTATTTATAGCGTGGTCGTCTACGATCGATCGTCTCGGTTAGGTGCACTTCTTAAATAAAATAAAAATCCCATCGCTTAGTGTTGGATCTGATTTAATAGCCTTTTTTACGAACTTAGCTCGGTTACAAAATAAAACCGAAATGACCAACATTTGGTAACAAAAACACAGCTTGTTAAACTTTGAGACAGAAATAACATTTATCATTTTTTACGATTATAGGTACAGTTTTTTTTCTATTGCTGGTGTAGCATTGCATCATTGTAAATTGATCGATTTAATTCTTAATAATTTTAGGATGCCAATGTCCGATTTCTGATAAATTAAAAGCAATTAATATGCTACGTCTGATTTGTATGTGGATTATAGGAAAAACAAATGAAAATCATTATAAAGATTATAGCGATTGGTGTGTTGCCAGGTACATCGTAAACACGTTTTTCTTCAGACGAATTCTACGATTTGAGCTTATTTTAGTTTAATTTTTAATTGACAACAGATATCTCTAACACTCAATGTTTACAAGAAGCAATTACCCAAAAGATCCGTATTCGAATATACCTGCGAAATATCTATTAGATCGAATGAAAACAAATTGCTCTAGAATATTCTCATGACCTAACAACTGGGTAGAATCAGAACAAAAGCTGACACGAACCTCTAGTAAACCTTCTAACAAGTAAGACATTGGACTTGACTCTCTTAACCTACGCTGAACCCGAGAACAAAAGAGTTCGTACCTCTAGCACGTATCATTGCATATTCTATTTGCAAACAACGCTTGCGTGTCTCTCAATGTTGCAACAGCTTGATTTATTCAAGCAGCAAGACATTAGGATTATGATTTCATACTTTGCCACAGCGATATGAATCTTAAGCCGTTGATTTAAGAAACACGTTGGTACATGAGTCATTTGAAGTGCACCTGGTTGAAAGCTACCTAGGGATTCGCTGACGTCTCATAAAGTGTTTAACGTTAAAAATTCATTCTATGAAGGATGTATTCCTGCTATAATAACAGATTTACTCGAGCAAATTAATAACCCAGTAGATAACAAAATCGATGTCGTTTATAATGTCTTTCACCATTATTTGCTAAACTGTAGGTACCAAAATCGTGAGAGGCCTATTAGTCACACCGTGAGTCATTGCTAAAATAACAATTTGGGTCCAAGAACGTAAAAGACTATACAATGGATGGAACTATTACATAAATCAGAATGACGTTCGCATTTTTTCGCATATATAAAAATAGTCTATAGAAGATTCATTATACATAATGAATCTGTGATGGGCACAAACTGAGACGCCACTAATTGTTAGTTGCGAAGTTCATTGGCTCATACTAATTATAGTTGAACTTGAAACTCACCACAGATAATTAATTTGAATGCATTACAGAGTAAACATTACAATTTAATCTTATAAATAACGCGTCCTTTCTCTTGTGTTGATGAAAATCCCAATGGTAATAAAGCTAAAGCAAAAGTAATAAAGCCTTAATATTATATTGACCTATGAAGTAGACTAAAAATGAGCTACATATTTAGATAAAAACTTACTACGTACGACAAAATTTTCAATATTGAAGTACGTAGTTATAGTAGGCATTTATTTTTTTATTTTTTCAGAACTATGTAACAGACCGCATCCTCTATCAAACAATACAAAACCGTGAGCTCTATATAATCATTCATACCTACAATTTTACAACGTTGCTTACAACAAAAGCGTACAATTTCAATCCTTAAACCTATAGTTAAAAGCAAGCCTTTCCTCCCATAAAAATCTTGAACAATGAGGGACAGTAGTGCTGTATTTTTGTCTGAAATACTGACTTCATTACGAACTATCAATTACCGATACGTTGAAATGATAGACAACTCGAGAATCCTATTTTCTGATTGGTTATTTATGATCTGAGTTCGTTCACACGATTCTATTAGAAACCACTCACTTGTATTAGAGTTTGGCTGTTAAAGTATTGCCTAAAACACGCACCCTTTAATGAATTAGCGCTGACCTTTTTTACAGAGTTTCGCACTAATTTGCTTGAACGTGATTTTCATAAATTTCGAGTTATTTTTATGCGTATCAGATATAAAATGAAAATACATAAATTATGAGATTATATTAAAATAATATTTTAACTCAATAATTAATGCGGTGATGTAATGAGGAAAATTTACATCATTAAAATGTGCTTTGAGATCCACTTTTGTAGTTAACAATTAAAGTCAATAATTAAAATATCTGCAAAATGCAGTTGGTACCGATAAAAAAAATTCATTTTATAAAGTAGGAAATTTAAAGACGATTCAATACAAAACGTCCTGATATATTGAGAGGATATTGAAGTGTTCGAATTTAAAATCTGTAATAGTCAAGTGAAATGTAGAAAATGTGAGCGTATTGAATACGCTAAGTATATCCGAATTTATATCTGCAGCTTTTACAGACTCGCTGCGGTATAAGAAAATACAATATCCAGGCTTATGCCAAATCAGATGAAAACTGGCGTAGAGATATGATAGAGATCTAGAAATTTCCATAATAATATTATAAGCAAATTGTAAGAAAAATGTTACGTATTTCAGTAATTTTTAATATCACTATTTTACAAAATCTATCGATTTATTAAAATTTCTAACAACAACATTACATAGATTTAATCTAACCTAGCTATAGTTTATACTTTACGACAAATTTATCGCATAAAAGCGTATGTTACGATCGCGTGTTGGTTTTATTATATTTGGGGCACTGTAATCTTTCATTTTCGTAGTAAACGAGGTAATTATTATATTGCAAAGAACATTAAACTAGTAAAAGGCACCTTTTGTTTTCCTGGACTTTCTTATGCGAGGTTTGGAATAATAATAGATAAAATTTATAATAGTAGTTTAAAGGAATTTGTGTTAAGGAATATAAAATTAAATTGATTTTTCGAAGCCAAATATCCTTCACAAAATATAAATAGATACAACAAGGTTATAATAAATAAATGATTTTCCTGGAAACATTGCAACGGGGAACCCAATTAGGCGTTTGCGGTCGATTATATTATTATCATGGTGCTCTGAAATAATTTGCAGTTACAGAATATTTTTAATAGCATTCAATTCATGAAAAATATAGAATACTTAAATAATAGGTACGAATTGATAATCTTAAATCATGATCATTAACAAAATTTAAGCGAGTCAAGAAATCATATGATTAAATACACTTAATAATCCAATGTGATTTATTATCATATAATTCAATTGAATATGACGTGGTCAGTGGTCTAGCATAATTTCTGCTGCAAAAATTAATAAGAGAAAGCTCTTCAATTATATAAATAAATCATCTTTATCTACGTGTGTATAATTAACCCAAGATATCGTAGCACGAGCCAATCGTGGGATTAACATGTGTGCCTGCAAATGGCCCATCAGCTGTTGTCGAGCACCTGCGCAGGCGCAACCGTTGCCATGGATACCAACGATCAACACGCATGTTCAAATCAGTCAATGGACTTATCGAGTAGTGGGTATTATTGTTAGTTATCGATTAAATAAACGCACCATCACATCACTAACGAACCCTTCAGTGTGGCTTTTGTTTATGCTAGATATACAAATTCTATGAAAAACTCTGTATATGATATATATGCATTATCTGACTGATATTTAGTTATTAAAGACATACCATTAGTGTTGAATCTAGCCTCCAACTCTATAATTAAAAAGTCAGAATACGTTAGTCTAGTTAAGATAAAGCTTGATATGAATATAATTCTAAAAGCGGCTCACTGAATCTATTCCCACAGCTACATAACATCTGTAATCAAAAGCAGAGCTTATCTCCGCGTTTCTAAACACACGTTTCCCGTTTTATTGAGAAAGCTATATCACTTGGAACGAATCTAAAGCAGAGCGTGGCGACTGTCCATTCAAATATCCCCAAAGGAGACAAAACTGTGTCGACACGAAACACTTTCAAATGAACTTCGAGTTTTAAAGGTTAGGATTTGGATAAGTCCCAAGTTTTCAGGCATTTATGGATTCTCTAGGGACTCTAGTAGGTATGGTTCATCTTTGTATAGGCATTTTTAATTATCAAAATGATTGTTTTAAAAGAGGAGATAATAAATTGCTTCAGATATTAGAATAGAATTGGTTCGATGTCAATTCAATAGTAAGAATGCTTTTAAATTATGACATATTGTAGCATATTAATTGAAGATTCAGATACCTAATATTAGTATTTTGTTCCCATTTTGGCAAAATGAGAAATAATTTTAAATATTATGTTAATTCGATGTATAACATGTACCTAATTCACTTCTTCAAGTAGTTAACTCTAGTAAATATAACGAATAAAATGACTATCTGTCAACAAGCGAGTTACGTGTTACAAGTTACAACAAAAAATTAAAAGTACTGCAAAAACACAAATTCTTACACGCGTATTTCAAGGATGTTTGTTTTTTACAGAACACTGTACCTTATTTCATTAACAAAAGAAATAAAATTACGTATCAAACACATACCTACTTTGCGCACTTAACATTGAGTGAACTGAAGTAGGGTTTTAAGGTAATTTGAGGCACTTTAAAAATGTAATGGGAATGCGATAACACGTCAACTGGTTTTCTAATATAGCGTTTGTATGCAATTGTTAGTAAAGGTTGACATGCTTTCATTATTGTTTTTCATTACTCGTATGTGTGGAAGTGTCACAATATGTAGATCATAAAGATATAATATGAATGGATGAAAATAATGCAAAAACATAGGTTGCTTTTCCATAGTTAGTTTGAATATTCTAGATGACTATTTTTTGGAAAGAATTGATTCTTTGTGCAATCATAAAATATTTCTTCCTTCAGCTAGGTAAACGACTATAGATATCCCAATGTCGCACCAAACTGAGTCGTACCCAAAAATTATTCGCACAATCAGTCATAGATAAGATTGCGGATATTCAAGGCCGATTTAGCGTCGTATTATACGCGTCAATATTTACATTTGGGAGTAGAAATAAAAGAAATATTACATCATCGTCCGGTGTAGTGAGGGGCTCGCTGCCGCGTCGGGACGCCTGCATTATTCTAACCACTATTGACCCTAGGGACGGTCTCTTGTCCTTTCTAAACATTTTCACATCACACATGCACTTTATTCAAATTCAAATAAACAATTATATAACACACACATTAACCCGAATTAGACATCCACATAACGCGTCTCAATATACTGAACTGAAAGAGGAAAATGTTGTGAAAACGTGCTTGTTCAACGGTCCTACGTAGTACGTACTGAGGCTGATAGCATTGGCACCAGGATTATATTATATGATAAGAGAAACACAATATGACCGGTGACGGTGAGGACGGCACGCTGCCAAAAACTTACGGTTTATCGAGTGTCATTAATAACAGTTTAAGAACCAGTAAATGAACAATCAACGAGCAATGATGCAATTAATGTGTTGTAATTATACACACAATAAAACAACACGACTTTCGAAGTCATTCAGTTTTTTTTAACAATCGCATATATTGACCTCGCTATATAATATGACTTCCACCCTTCATAGGTTATGAGTTCCCGTAGGAATGGCAATAGGGAAGTTTGTAATTAAAAATAAAATATACTAAAAGCGCGATAATAAAAAGACACTCCTTAATTTAGGAACGTTACAACTTACAAGTATAAATTCTGAATAAATTCAAACAAAGAAAACAAAAGTCTGTATAAACGTGTTTACCTAGCTACTTAATTAAACCCAACGTTAGTTTATTTAATTTACTAAATATAGCGAAAATGTGACAATGGGTTAATAGGAAAGTTTCGGAAACAAGGAGCTCTCAACTGCATTTCAGAACTTCAGGCCAGGTTAATTCAAGACCAATTCAAATGCAACTGAAATATTTTCCCAGAGAATATAATACAAAAATATTTTTCAACCGCTCTTTATACGCGGGACGAGACAACAAGAGCTCTGAATAAAACATAAACGAGTAACTTATACTGTTTCATTATTTCATCCCAAATTATGTTCCCACCGGATTCAAGATAGATCGGAATTGAGGTAGACTGCTGAATATTTTATTAGCGACAATCGTAAATGCTCTTTTTAATGTCAATTTTTATGTACTGGAAATTTTTAATTGGCTACCGCTCGGAGAATGCACTTTTACAATAAATACTAAAGTGATAAATAAAAGATTAAAGCGAAATCTCGTGAGAATTTCAAACAAATGCATGTCTACAAAAAGAGAATATAGAAAATGTCTTAATTGTAGATTGTCTTGAACATAAATAAATGAAAACTACACAAAGTTGAAATGAAAATATGAAAATAACATTCATAATTCATATAGAATGAAAGACGCTTTTATCTAGACAAAAGAAGATTTAACCCAAATTTTTATATTGTCATTTGGAGGGAACACTTATAAAGCCAAAGCTTTGTGCCGTTCACACTATTTGGTTAACAAACTAGTAGTTGAATTACAAAAGAGAAGTGTAGTGAAGACTTCGCGCTTCTGTTAAAGTAACGCGGACTGTAATTTTCGCAGTTTGCAATCTTTGGGTTTCCTATAGAACTTTGATTTTGTTTATTAAAAAAAATGTTCATCTATTAGTAGAAAAAAATAGTCAAGTGTAAATTATTGTGAACTGCGTATCTGCTACACTTTTTAATTAAAAGAGTTGTTTTTTTTTTATTATAAGTATTGTTATTACGTATATCTACTTTTAGCATTTAAATTTAACAGCAAGGCAAAACTGCATTTCATTTCTTACGGTCCATACAAAAATCTTGTTATTAACAAAGCTAAACATCTTCATTATAATTGAATAGTGCACACTAAGAATTGCATGTCATTTGTAATGAAACCAAGTCACTTCCAGAAACGCTCTCATTAACAGTAAGGTCTCCACAACGCGAAACCGTTTTTGTCATAAGATTTCTATGGGCACATCCGCTAATTATACCTACTTGTATGATCTTAAATATTTTATACGTGTCATTCAATTGTATTAAAATTCAATTAATTGTTTGAGCTTTATATTCGTCTATATATTATGATTATAACAAGAAATTATGAAACCATCTCCATAAACTTTAATTTCAATGTAGTAATAGTTTTAGAAGCAATTTCTAAACGTAAATAGAAACAGCTTATGTTGAATATTTGAGTACGAAACTACCAACACATAAAACCATATCAAACCCACGTTTCGACTGGTCAAAGGCCTTTATCAATGTAATTATTTTTGTACGGTGAACGGTCTCAAACATACTCATATAAATATTCAGCAGACTCATGTTTATTAAGAACACGATACAATCTAATAAACGTAATAAATTAATAATTATCAGTTCTAATTATGCGCTGGTTATCTTAGAGCAAAATTATAGGTTAGCTAATGGTCAAATCTAAACTATAAATCTTGATTAACAACATTGTCGTCAAAACTTAGTTGAATTTAGGTCTGGACGGAATTAGATTCTGTGAATACAAATTGCGATCTATTTTAACCATCTAGTCTACATTGCATTGATTTCTAAAAATACATATATTGATACAATGTTATCTGGATTATACCTACTGATACAAATACTGACAAAGTGTATTTCATTATCACGCAGTAGTTACGGAACCACGAGCAGAAACTAGTACAATTTGTGAAAAAAAAAGACAAAAACAAAATATCGACGAAAGGCTATATTTACAAATACTAATAAACTAATCGAATGGTCACTGTTATCACGACAGCAGCACCAGAAAAATAAGTCCACGAAAATAATACATAATATTTTGAAGGATCAGCATCCTAAGTTGTTTACGCGTCGCCGAACTCTTTCTCATAAATATGAATGGCTATCGCTTCCTACCATACATCTAGCATCGATGGGGATTTTACACGGTCAAGACAAAAGAAAAATTTCAGTACAGCACCATCTATTCCTTGAAGGACGTTTGCTGACAAGGGTCAGTCGTGTTATTGCTGCGAATCGTGACGGTTGGATGAAATCTACACAAAACCTACGCTTCATACATATTAATGAGAGGTCACGATTTGTTTAGGACAAGCTGTAAGCCAGCTTAGTCACACCTCTTGCGTTACTTGATACTGTAACTGTGTACGTATCGACGGTATCATATTATGCAATATGCATTTAGAAATATGTGTCGATCGATATTGTTATGATAATGTAATTGCCATGTAAGGATTAGCCTGTATTCATGTCAGTCACTTTCTGGCACATTTTTGATCAATCCATTCATTAGAATTAAAATGTATCTAATACCGAAATTCAGGACCAAAAGTTATCCTCTATTTTCATCAAATTCCGTAATGCGTTATTAGCCTTCATGGCTTGCCCAGACAGACAGACAGATTTCTCATTTTAATGTTAATATGAAATTATTTAGTACTATATTAGGATCCACCCACATTGAGGCAGTACCTATTTCAAGATTAAATAAAAATGAATTAAAATACTCTTAGAATAATTTCACAGTAAACAACACGTTTTGATCGTTTTATTCCTTAGCAACGAGTAATAACATCTTTATGGTTCGAATCGTTTATATATTTATTATAAATAGTTCAAGATTTTTCTAGCGCACATTCAATTTTTATCAGTAATTGATTGATTGCTCTTCCATCTAATTGAATAACGTAAGAACAGTTGCTTTGATCAAAAGCACTTACCGAAATGAAAATTATATTTTATTTCGGATCAAAAATAAGTTTTTGTACAAATGTATCGAATTTATTGTAATTTTTGAGATCAGATTCATAAAACATAAATCATTATCGAGTTAATTTTTTTTTTTTTTTTTCATTTATAAAGCATTGACACCAAAATATCAAATTCAACGTTTGAGATATTTAAAATGTTTATTCGATATATATTTCCTAAGGTTTTATTATGTATTAAACAGCTTAGTTAATAGCACATTACACTATGGTAACGCGTGACAATGAAAGTTATTACATTTTGCGTTTTCACTTCGTAATCTTGGGGAAAGTGCGATATATTAGAAAGCCGAGTTACGTTTATTAGTATGAGAATATTGTACTAATAATAAACAACATGTGACAATACATTTCGAGCATATATCATATATTATATTAGCATTTATGTGTTTGTAGTATATGTAGTACATATATAGGTTTTTATTAAACTATTTCTGAATATAAATAGGAACATAATCGTATGTTATTTATGTATTAAAATGTTCTGATAATACTACAGAAATCACGTAGAGACTTTGTAGAAGGCTGAAGTGTAATTCAGGTTTAAATTAAATATAAATTATTTTAAAGAACTTACGTAGTATTTTTTTACATTATTTATATATCAATTGACTTTTAAGTTGCCCAATATAAAAATACTTTTTTATTTTATATAATTTATCAAATCATTATTCTTTGTATAACTACGCTTTATTTGATGATATATTATGTGATATCCGAAGATTGTGAAATAAGAATATAACTGTATTTTAGGAAAATGCGTGTTATCCTTTCACGTTAACTCATTTATTACTATGAGGCATCATTTATCTTACACACAATACATAAAGATATAACACGAGGTATAAAGACATTCAGGTATAACCATAGATAATATAATACTATACTAGTATATCTTATAACCTGTATGTATTTACCACCTCTCTATGTAATATTAAAATAATTACCATTTATTAAGCCAATAACGAACATTAATTAGACTTAAGACTACAATTTCTTTAATTTTAAATTGAGTTAATACAAATTGATTGAACTTAAATTAGGAGATGCTATTACTTCAAGATACCATTCAAGATTGTTTTATAATAAGAACCTAAATTAAGAGATTCTATTACTTTATTATACAAGATCTTGCCATTTAAAGGCTTATTCATAAGTAAACTTTTAAATTTTTAATCCATGTTATGTCAGTTTTATGTCATCTAAAAATACTAATAACGTAATTATGTCATAAAGTTAGTTAAACAACACTTCACACTTCATGTAATTATTACGAGTTCGTGATGATATGGTGATGCTGATGATCCATGACTCACCTACTTGTTTTTTACACACGACGCAATAAATTTCACGGTAACACAACTTTTTTTGTCAAATAGTGTTTTGACAAATTGATGCCAAAAATATATATATTTTTTTGTAACAAATATTGTTTGAATTTTGTAGTTTGAGGCTGCAGTTTTCAGTTAAGGACGCTATAACGTATTTTTACAAAAACACGCTGTTTTTCGG
>CAJQZM010036465.1:0-45700 GCA_907164665.1 Colias nastes
GCTGAAAAAAATTTTTGGACCACTATAAACGGGCCACCCTGTATATAGTTATAATAAATAATAATCTTTAATACTTTTTATGTTGTAGGTACATATGACTTTTAAACTGGAAAACTTAAATATATTTTTATAATGTTAAAAGGCGACCTTGTCGCTACTAATTGATCTCTGTCGGGCAATGTTTGGGAGTATTTATAGTTGATGCAGATACCTACTAATGATAACATATGAGTTTTGCCTGGACTAAAATTATATAATTACCTACTAAACAGAGCTGTTTTATAAATGCACAATGGATAAATTTTCCTGCAATGTGATACACAAACAACAACTTTCCGATCGAAAATATCGTTTTGCAATTTGTACAAAAGCAATAACAATTCCGTAATTAATATTAAAAATAAAAATCAGATAACAACAAGTAAATGTTCCAGAGTTTGTTGAAATCTCATATAAAATGATTTTTTAAACAATAATATTTTAAACAGCGACCAACATAACCTTGACCAACAACTTTCCATTACGTAAAATTGTATTTTAATTTTGAGAACATTGTTTGTTTGAACTTTGTGTACAAAATTATGATATTTCGAGACAATAGTTTGCGTTAATTAATATAATTATAAGTCACTTGATTATGCGGTCAAGTACGTCTGTTTGTTATTGTTTTAAACTCTTATTCAACGTTACAGAACATGAGGCAATATAATATCATCAATACTGATTCTAAATAATAATGTCTGTTTCACTTTTACGAGACGACCACAGCACCGATTAGGATGTAATTTTTAGCGAAATAGAGTATAGTTAATTAAAAAAATCGCAAGCTTTCCTTCATATTGAAATAGTTGGAACATAAACGTGAGAATTATACAAAAATTTTCATAATTAGTATTCTTGCAGTTTATTATGCAAATCTCTACATAATATATTTCGTATTCATAACAAAAATGTTTTATAATTTAAAATATTACCACAGATAGTAATACCACAGAGTAATAAAACTGTAGCTTTTAGCAAACATGCTCAAACTTTAGTCAATAACACAGACTATAACGAGTCGTTACATCGTGACTGTCAGAATTAGATACCAATAGATGATGTCTTAAACCCCCATAATTAACCGTGGGAATCATTGTTTAGTATTGAGACATCGTGATGGTCAGAAATGTTTCATATTGGTTCATTGTAGGAGTACATTTTCGGTCTTTTATATCGATAAACAAAAGCACATTGATATGATAATCGAAATGTATGATTTTTTTGCAACTGCTATGTATTTATGGACTATGTTCTTCCAAAAAAACGTATTAAAATCTATAGATTCAATATTTATTCAGTTTATTGATTTTTTTTTAAGTTTTTCGGTAATTGGTTGCGGCGTTTGAAGTGTGTATAAATTTTATTCTATTTCACGGTTGAGTCATGTTAAAGTTTTATTGGTATTTAATTGCTACTGTAAAATTGTAATAAACGATAGACGATTCATAACATTTAAGTGAGAATGGTGTGATACTACCATAGAATATCGATGCTAGAAAATTGTAATATTAAGTATTACCTTTTAGTATTTTGTCACCTGATATAATAAAAATCAACGATTGATACCAATTACCAAACTATAATACACGCAAGTTTAATGATATGGGAAAACTATAAAATTGTGAAGCTTTCAATTCCTTACCCTGTTCCACAAGTAAAGACAGCCTAATACTAGTTCAAAATAAGTACAAAGAGGATCCTACTAATATTATAAATGCGAAAGTTTGTGAGGATGGATGTATGTGTATGTGTGCGTATGTTTGTTACTCTTTCACGCAAATACTACTGAACCGATTAAAATAAAATTTAGCACACATTTAGAGGGTAACTTGGATTAACACATAGGATAGAATTTATCCCGGAAATCCCACGGGAACGGCACTATGCGGGTTTTTCTTTGAATACGCGGGCAAAGCCGCTGTCGGAAAGCTAATTATAAGCTTATTATATTTCGTTTATCATTAGACAGCTACATCCGAGTCTACCGAGAGATCTACCAAGTAATATAGATAGGCTATTTTTATTAATCCGGGCGAAGTCAGGGTAAGCGGCTAGTACACAAGATACGTACATAAAAAGAAGCCTTGTCGTGTCCTCTTAAAGTCATCTAGTAACCTATGCAAAGTTGCACTTAAGCAAAAGTTAAGTGCATTACCATTTAAAATTTTGACTGTTTGTCATATTGATTTAATGATTTTAATAATATTGCTGACATTTAGATATTTAAAATACACCTTTTTAATTACACCATAATTTTACAGTTATTTTCCCAGCGTATTTTTAATTAATATAAAAATTACTACATTAAATAATAAAAAGTATGAACTTTGCTAAACCAAAAAGTTTTCGTTTTTAAAGCCTTCAAAACCTTTTTTTTTTACTTTTAACAGTATATAGTTATATTATAGAAAAATAATCATATAAATACCATATTATTACCGATGAATTGACAAACCTTTCCTTAATGTTAATGATTGTAAAAACGAAAATAACATTGAATTTCTCAATAATTACAGCTTCTGTTTTATTTAATGAGATGTTATAAATGTCAGCACCATGGAATATTACTTTACTTTGAACAAATTCTGCAATAGTATTCATAACTAACAATTTATTCGTTTCTAAACTAAAAGTTCATGTCGTATTGCGCAGATGATAAAAATAGTAGTATTGAAAAATCTATATGTATTCTTCATGATTTTAGTATATTAAAGCATATAATATTAAGGGCTATAGTAAGATCGATAAGATGGGATGGAAATCGTCTGCTCTACATGTGCATATACGTCAATCTCTTCAATAATCTATACATAGGTATAATAAATCTGTAGAAGGGTCAATTCTGTACATTGAAAACATTGAAAAAATAAATAGCGGGGCGTGTTACTGGATCGATACCAACCCAAATATGTGATTAAAAAAATATTTTTGTCTGTCTGTCTGTCTGTATGTTCAGGCATCACGTGAAAACTAACGGTTCGATTTCGATGAAACTTGGTATAATAACACCTTATTATACTGGGCATAAAATAGGATACTTTTTATACTGGAAAAATACGTATTAGAAAAAAAAATCTGAATCTTTCAGTTTTATCCATAGACGTTGGTCTGTAGAACCGCGAACACACGTTGCGTTACCCGCAGTGGATTCAGCGCCGTAACCTGTAGAGCCGAAAGTCGGATTTGGCTTGAACCGTTTGCTGCACACGCGGGCCGCACGACGCTACTACAGAACGCGAGCTCAACAGCAGTAGCTCAATAGAGGGATCTCCTTAATTATTATCATAGGCCGTATTTGGGTCCAATAGATATTTATAAGATGTCATTGTCAGAGTTACTCAAATTGGAGAAATAAACCATCCACGCGAAGACCGACATCCGAGCGGACGGAGTCGCGGGCGGAAGCTAGTAGAATAATAAATAAACAAACAACGTTCAAACAATTGTGATATTCCTACTAAGTGGTTCCTACTAAGATTATTTTATAATACTTTTATACGTATTGTTCTAGAACTTATGAAATGTTTTCTACGGGTCAAAAGACAATAAGTTTTGCACAAGCCGCCTAAAAAGGCATCTCTATTTAAACAATAGATAAAGGATGGGAAAATAATACAAAAAATAACGTAAATTACATTATATTTAGTCACCTGGTGTAATGTGATCAGGCTGATGTTAAGACACGCTAAATGTGAAAAACTCGAGCGTGTTTTTGGCAATTATTACGTCATAAACATTATCTTGTTTGTATTGTTATGGCTTTGTTTTTGTGTGTACGTAATGTTAGTCATTGTATAATTGTGTAGAATTGTAGAGTTTTGGCTTTAGATATTCACGGAAAACAAAAAATTGTGCGATTGATGACACTATTCGGTACTAAAAATAATAATCCTAATTAATATTATAAATGCGAAAGTAACTCTATCTGTCTGTCTCTTCTTCACGCCTAAACCACTGAACTTGGGTACAGGGTTAGTTTTAGTTTTTGTACAGAGAAAGGACAAAGGATTGGAAGGTTTTATCCCGGAAATTCCACGGGAAAAGGAATTATGAAAGTTGTCCTTCACGGAAAGTTAGTATGATAATATATAGTACTAGCGGCCCGTCCCGGCTTCGCACGGGCATTATCTAAACATTACATTTAGATTTGTTAATTTTAACACATTCATAATAATAATAATAATATGACACATATTCATCCCTTTTTGCGTCGAGCTCCTAAAAAAGAGTAAATAAAAAAAAATATTATTATTATGAATGTGTTAAAATTAACAAATCTAAATGTAATGTTTAATGCCCGTGCGAAGCCGGGACGGGCCGCTAGTTACAATATATACACGAATTTTGCGTACTGATCGTGTAATGGGTTTAGTTCTGAAAAGAACTTTTTAAATCGGTTTAGTTACTTACTAAACGAATTATTATCAAGCGTAAATTCCGCACACGTCCATCACGTAGGGAGCCGACCGCGCGAGTAAGCCGCGCGGCAAGTTTATTTCGTGATCTTAACCCCCCTCCCGTACCCCTGCCCGAGTGACGCCTACAACGCATAGCTAGCCGAATACAGTTTATTTTTTAATTTTTTTTTAACTCGTGATATCTTTTGAATGGATTGTCAGAATCGAATAATTCAAAAAGTAATATAAAGATATTGAAGCAGTCTTAAATAATACATCGTTTATTTTGATAAGGGTTAATACCAAGGTACAAATAAAGAGCTTTTTGTAGCGGTGGTATTTTAATTTCTTTTTTTCAATAAAAAAACGCTTATTGTGACATGACTGTAATAGTTAGAGATATGCTGCCACTGATTTTTTGTAGATAATGGTGTGTTCTAAAAAAATGTAGTATATCATTTTGTTCTATCATCAATAGTTTTCGCAGCGCACGCGATGTAAGGTAGTTTTTTGATATTTTTTTCACACCTTGGATTACGTTATCGTAATTTTAGTAAGGATGCCTATTTTTTTTGAAAATGAAATATAGCCTATGTCACTCAGAAATGATGTAGCTTTCCAACAGTGAAAGAATTTTTCAAATCTGCCAAGTAGTTTCGGAGCCTATTCAATTCATACAAACAAACAAACAAAAAATCAAACCTTTCCTCTTTATAATATTAGTATAGATGATAATATATGTCCGTTTTATGGAACAAAAAAAGGGCTGTATAGATAAGATATAATAGTACCATTATTTTTATTATTTATTGTTATCTCGTTAATATTAGTTTTATTTCCCACCATAAAGGTAAGGTTAAGTACTTGACATAATTAACCTATATTCAAACTTGCCAAAGTTCCATAGCACCTATTTGACATTTTCAAGATGTGCAATATCTAATCTAGTGCAATGACCTCGAAATTCGTTACATAGTAAAATGGGGTGAATAGAAACGATTTCAACTTTTGAATCGAAATTTCAGTATGTTTTTAGCAAATTCCGAAGGTAGCAGTAATTGAGTCTTGTGAGTTAAAGTGTATTAAACTGTTTTCAATGAAAAACTAACTTAATTTCCTCGTCATTTATTTAATAAATCACAATATGTGCACGTTTTCTATTTACCCGCGATATGGGTGAATGGAGACGAAAAGGGGGTCAATAGAAAAAAATGCCAGGGTTGTCAAAATTTATTTATGTAGGTACTTAGTACATATACCTACAAATTATTTAATAAAGTAAGTACCATCAACTTTAAAAAAATAGAACAGGGATAGTTAATTATATTATGAACAATGCAAAAACAATTAGGGCAAATCACCCATACAAAAAAAAAAGCTTTTAATAAACATAAGTGGATTTTACTGAAAAATTATGTTTAGTCTGTCAGTTAGATTATCAAAACATAGTGTAACAACGTATTTCTATTTTGTCACAAATAAAAATGAGGATGATACAACATCAAGACTTCGAATGATGTCACATGATAGTACACTTTTAGTATAAAGAGATTTCACAATCCCATAAAACTTGACGCTGGTTAAAGCGCATTAAAATCCAGAGCCTCTACCATGTCATTACGATAGACTTGATTATACACATCGACCAAGTTTGGCGCTCTCATTGGTTGAGAGTTCAAACTTGGAGCGGGCCATAAGCCTCCAGGTTCAGGTTTATAAATGCGCGGCATTGTCCAAAGTAATCTAAACAAAAAAATAAACATTTATTTTCAATACGAATGAAAATATAAACATAAACTAACTATTACAAAAAAAGTATCAGGTATAATTTTGCGTAACAGCCCTAGCGATGTCATTTTCAATCACCCCATTTGCATTACTTTTCACCCCTCAAGCGTTTCTATTTAGCCTTTACTCGTTTCTATTAGCCCCATACTTAGATTCTATTGACCCCACAGACGACTTCTTTTCACCCCAAAATATTTCTTAATTCGAATGAATTCAGTTTTAGACACTTTTTTCAAAAACTATAAAACTCTGACTTACCCTCTTATGTTTCAACAACAGGAAAATAATAACACTGCACGGAGATACCGTATTGATCACTAATTGTAATGACAACAATAAAAAAATAGAAATATTCTTTCGTCACAAAATCAGAGCCGTTGTGTTGATCACTTTGACACATAATTTTTCGCATTTATGAGGAACTTCACTCATATTTTGTCTATTGCCGTCATACAGCCAGTGTTGAACTATCGAAAAAATACAAAAGTTCCTGTTTTAACTAATCAGTGTTGGCACACTAACGCACGGAAATAAATGTCGTTTTTTTTTCTATTCCCCCATTGAATTCTATTCACCCCATTTTACGGTACGTAAGTATTAAAATTGGCAAAGCATTGTATATTTTTAAAGTTAACACTATGTTGACAATAATATCGATTACCACAAAAATGTCTTAGTTACGTGTACCCATACCATTACCCATGTCTTCGAATCGATTGCTTTATTATGTAACGGTAATCTTAAAGTATGTGATTGTCTCATTATATTATACTCGCTTCATTGAGCATGATAATGCGGAAAAATACGCTTAATTTAAATTCTTATATTGTCCATAGCATGTGAAAGAATTATATGGTAATTATTTGCGAATGCGGTCGTTTAGAGACGTTTTCCTATGTAAGAATTTCCTCTTTGTATTTTTATTATTTGGATAAAAATTGGAGGCAAAAATTATTTATTGACGACTCATAAAACTTGTTAATTTAAGCAGTTTTAATTTAAAGTAGGTCGATAATCTATACATGTATATGATATGTCTTAGATAGATGTCTTAGATATGTACCTACTTAAAAAATTCGCTTATTTATTTATGTATTTATTTGAGCTTTTTAAATAGCCAGAAATTTTATGACATCCAAATGGAGAGGTATTTTTGTTTATGGCTTATTTGAATTTCATTAAAAATATTAGAATTTAAATTTATAAAGAATAGAAAAAATTCGATCACGAGGCGGGATTCGAACCCGCATCCTTTCGCGCCAAACCGGGGCGGATGCCTGACCAATTCAACCACTCGTGACCCGCCAGAGCGATCGAATTTATTCTTTTCTTTCAGTTTTATGTGTCTAAGGGACACAGCGCGCGCCATCGATTGCGTGATCGAATTTTTTCTATTCTTTATAAATTTATATAAATTATATAAAGCATTTGAATGCCATTAAACCAAAAATATAAAATATTAGAATTTATCAATTACTAGCTTTCCGCCCGCGGCTTCGCCTGCTTTGTCTTGTATACTAAAACTTTCCTCTTGAATTTTAATTTCTTTGAATAATTTGACAATATATTATATAGTAAAAAAACCGCATTAAAATCCGTTGCGTAGTTTTAAAGATTTAAGCATTCATAGGGACATAGGGACAGAGAAAGCGACTTTGTTTTATACTATGTAGTGATTGTTAAGTTTTGCACTTGCACTTTATATACTAATTAGAAAATGCAAACTAACTAATCACGATCTCTCTAGCACAGAATCATTCGTGTTACTAGAATTTAAGTGAAATCTTAATGTATGAAGATTCAGATTAAACAACACCACGCTTATTTATCTTAGCTAATATTATAAAGAAGAAAGTTTATTTGTTTATAATGGATAAATTCTAAAATAAGTGGACTATTTGTTTTAATAATTTATAAGTGCAAAATTTATTGCCTATTAGGTATTGAGAAGCAAGGGTTTTTATAAATCTTGGTACAACGCAGGTGAAGTTGGCGAACAGCTCTGTAAAAATGGAATTATGGCAAAAGAATAAACATGCAGTAATAATAAATATAAATTTGACAATATATTATATAGGAAAAATAATTATGTAGTTTGTGTATGTTTTATGTTGCATGTTCCATTATAACTTGAGCAATACAAAAATTATGATTGAAAGACTCAAAAACATCGAACACACACAAGAAGAAGATTTCGCAACCACCAATTTCTACTAGAAAGCTCCACCATAAATCGTGTAACTGCCATAAAATGCATGTGGTTCCCACGTGTTCCATAAAACGTTATCTGTCCGTCACTCTGTATCTCCGTAACGATCGTATCGTATGGGAACAGCTTGAAACTGTAATGTAATACGGATGATATAATTTACATTAATATTAATGAATGCCGCAATTCTGTTTTAATGAAACTGCAAAGGTTTGTAATTAAAATGGAGGAAATTTTGAAATTTTTTATGTAAAGTTTTTGATGAAGTATGAATTGTTGCGTTTTATTTAATGTTAGTTGGTAATTTTTTATAAAATGCTGGGTGAATTATGGCCTATGGGTACCATAATATGTCTACTGCCATGATTCTACTAGGTATGTAGTATAGTAGAGAGTCATTGTTTTTGACGACTGACGATATAATAGACTTTAATAATATAATACTGCCCCTATCATACATTTTACATTGCCAATATAATAAGAGAATATGTAACACATAGATTTTTTTTAATAAGCACCCGAGAACACAGGTTGTTCACGCCACCTCTGGAATATTATCAAGAGACCTTATTTTTTTTTTTTTTTTTTTTTTCTTTTTTTTTTTTTGCTGCGATCTGTCACCATCATACTTGGGACAATAAGCGGCATGTTGGACATATCATTATTGGCATGCACGGTATGTGACCTTTGTCACATCCTCATTATAACAGTGAGGTCACTGTGGGCGGACCAAATCTTGAGGTATTTTTCGTTTCAGTCGTCGTGCATGATGATCTTCGCCCATAAGTGTCTGAGCGAGAATATTAGGGTGGTGCGCTAAGCGGTCTTTATATGACTTTGTGTAGCGTTGGATCTCTTGTTTCACAGTAGGGATTCTTAGGTCATTGTGGAGGAGCTCGTTGGGTATGTACCATGGAGAGCTTGTCATTATTCTTAGTATCTTGTTTTGAAATCTTTGTAATATCTCAATATTGGAATTAGCCGCGGTTCCCCAAAGTTGGATCCCATATGTCCATATGGGTTTTAGGATAGCCTTATATACTAATATTTTGTTCTCAAGGGACAGTTGGGACTTTCCACCGATGAGCCAGTGCAGTTTTCTAGCCTGTAGCCCAAGTTGTTTTCTTTTAGTGAAGATGTGTTTTTGCCAGGTTAATCTCTTGTCAAGGTGAATTCCGAGGTATTTCACATGGTCAGCTTGAGGAATTACAATGTCGTTTAATTTTACTGCGGGACATAAGCCTCTTCTCAAAGTGAACGTGACGTTTACAGATTTTGTTTCATTTGCCTTCATACGCCATTTCTTGAGCCATTGGGAGATTTCGTTAAGTGCCTTTTGAAGTATCTCTGAGGCTATTACTGGGTCACTATGCGTTGCTAATATAGCGGTATCGTCGGCAAATGTACCTGTGATGACTGTTGTGGGTGACGGTATATCGGCAGTAAAGAGCAGGTATAGTACAGGTCCCAACACGCTGCCCTGAGGGACTCCCGCCTTTATAGGACACAGCTCGGACAACGCTTCTCCTTCCCGGACAATGAAGTGTCTTCTTTCCAAGAATGATTTTATAAGTTCGTACAGGTAATTTGGTAGTGAGGATTTAGCTTTATAGAGTAGGCCATCGTGCCATACACGGTCAAATGCCTGGGATATGTCCAAGAAAGCACCAGAGCAGTACGTTTTTGTTTCCAAGGACTCCATAATTTTTTTCGTGAGCCTATGTACCTGATCAACAGTGGCATGTTTGCTGCGGAACCCGAACTGGTGATCTGGTATTAATTTCTTTTCCGCGAGTATGGGTAGCAGGCGTGTCAGTAGAAGTGACTCATATATTTTAGAAAGGATCGGTAGTAGGCTTATGGGCCTATATGACTTCGCCTCTTCAGGTTTTTTGTTTGGCTTAAGCAACATAATAATCATCCCAACCTTCCATTGATCAGGGAAGAATCGTAGCCTCGTTATGGCATTGAAAAGAGACGTTAGGTAGATTATTCCCGATTCAGGCAGCTCTTTTAATAAACGATTGGTGATGAGATCGTAACCAGGTGATTTTTTTGGGTTAGAGCACTTTATAGTATTGCTGATCTCCTTTTTTGAGAATTTGGGCGGGGGGTTTTCCGTATTCACATCTGAGCCCAGAAGGTTGTTGACAACTTCCAGGTGATCTAATGGGCCTTCATATGGGTGAGGAGAGAAAACGTTCGTAAGATGATTCGAGAAGCACTTAGCCTTCTCTTGTTCTGTTCGGGCCCAAGTTCCATCTGTTTTTCTAATGGGGGGTGATATTCTGACGGGTCGTTTGAGTTTTCTGGTGGCCTTCCACAAGGAGTAGTCTGAGGAAGCGGTGGAATCCAGTCCCGATAGGTAATTACTAAATCTTACATTTCGATCTAGATCTAGTGTATGCTTCAAGTCTCTGATGATGTGATTAAGCTGCTTTTTAGTATTGGGATTTCTAGTTTCTTGCCACTGTTTACGTAGTTTCCTTTTTAAGGCGACCTTATGAAGTACGTGTCTGGGGACAAGGTTATCTGTCCTTGGAGGTTTCGATGGCGGGGTCGACGACCAAGCTGCATCTTGTACACTACTATTGAAAAACTCCACTGCTTTTGTTATGTCATCTGCTGATTTTAAACGGATTTGATTAGTGAATGCCTTATCAACAAGTTCCCTAAAAAGTGGCCAGTTAGTGTTTTTATTGTGTAGTGTACATTTTTCTATTTGTGCGTCAGCGACAGTTTGAACGTTTACTAGAATTGGGGAATGATCGGAGGACAGATCTAGGGAACCTTGACAGGTGATGTTGTTCTTGGGGATTCCTTTGGTGATGCAGAAGTCTATAAGATCCGGAATTTTATTTTTGTCAGATGGCCAATAGGTGGGTTGTCCAGTAGACACAACTTCCAGATTATTTGCTTGGACGCATCTGAGAAGCTCTCGCCCTCTAGGTAATATCAACCGGGAGCCCCAAAAAGTATGCTTTGCATTATAATCACCGCCCGCAATGAAACGGCGACCAAGCGTTTGAAAGTAGTCGTTAAATTCTGCTTCTTTTACAGTGTATCTTGGTGGTAAATATAGTGCTGAAACCGTAATATCGCTGACCCAGTCACTTATTACTACACTTGTTGCTTGAATATAATTCTTTGAGTAAGAGCCCAGAAGGTAGTGTTTTAACTTCGATTTGATAAGAACAGCTGAACCACCATGGGCCTTGTTGTCTGGGTGGTCTGTGCGATATATAGTATAACCTGTTATTGTTAGGTAGCTCTTTGGTGTGAAGTGAGTTTCGGAGATAAGCATTATATCTATGTGGTTCATTTTGAGAAATATTTTCAACTCTTCTGAGTGGTGTGACAAGCCGTTCGCATTCCATACGCCTATAATTAGTGCAGTGAATGTGTCTGGATATTGGCAATGACTTCGGTTAACGTTTTTGTCATAATGAGCATTTGGTTCATAAGAGTTGTTAATAGATCCCGAATACCGTTTAGATCGCCGTTAGTTCCAGCTTTGTTGTTTATGGTTGATTCATTATTATTTTCAATGTTAGGTTGTTGCGCACCTTTTGTGACAGAAGCGTAAGTTCTTTTGCTGTTAGAACTATGTAATTTTACATCGGGTTGATTCGTTCTTATGTCCATCATTCGTTTCCTTATAGGGTGTGGTGCAGGAAATTTAATTTTTTGCAATTCTTGATACACTATGCAGCCTTTATAATTAGCAGGGTGGTTTCCACTACACAGTATACATTTGACATCGATTGATCTTTCTTTTCGAGGACACTGAGAGGTATGATGTGATTCAGCGCATTTTACGCATCTAGGTTGCCTGTGACAGAATTTTTGTGTGTGGCCATATTCCTGGCAGTTAGAACATTGTGGAATTTCTCTTTTTGGTCTTGGTGCTTCGATGACTATGCGGCAATGGAGTAAGGATCTAATTTTATATACGTCCTTATTGTTTACATTAGGCTCCAGATCGATGCTCCACATTGGAAGAGCTTGCTTTGATATTCTGTTTTTGATATTCCAGATATTTCGAACTTTATGATCCAATTCTTCAAGGGCTGTTTTGATGCTTTCTTTGTCAGTAGATGGATGGAGGTGTTTAAGAATAACTCTAAAACTTCTTTCTACTTTTGGTTGGTGAGTATAGAATTCTGTATTTTTCTTCCGAAGTTCTTTGTAGATGGTAGAGTATGACTCGGCTGATTTAGGTTGTATCTTTACTCTTTCGTTACGTAGGACTTTGACTTCATAGTCTCCTTGCGCGACTTCTTCAAGTAGTTGAAGTAAGGGTTGGATGTTACTAACTTTGTCAATGAACATCGGAGGAGGTCTTGGTGGTTTGAGCGTAGGCGATATTTCAGTCGTCAATGTAGGTTCCTCAGTGTCTAGTACATTAAAACTGTTAGACACTGGTATTCCTGGCGCTGCCAGCCAGTAGTTTAGTTTACATTGTTTGTGACTGCGCTGAGTTGGGTCTGGGCTAGATCTTTGCCTTTTAGAACTATTGGTTTGTATCCATTCTTGGTCTTGTGTAGTGTGATGTGCATTGTTGTTGTTACTTGTTTCTCTAGCAGTGCTAGACCTTATTTAACACAGATTTGCATCGTGAATTCGTTAATATATTCATCAATATTAATTGTATTTATTATTTGGTTCTTAATTATAGTTATATATGAATTATATACGGAAATAGATAAAATACACATGTTTATATCTAAATTACTTCAAAACATAGCACGCGTTTACAGTTTTGTCTGTAATTTTTAACCATTCTACAAACCACAATCAAAAATGGTTATATTACATAAATAAAGTTAATTAAAATAAATAGTAAATAAACCATATCCAATGATTTTGAGGGGGAAAGTAATCGCGTGCAGGTACGCGGTCGCACGCATCTTATGAAAGTTAGATAATGATGTATGTACTATCATTTGTGCTGTCGGTTATTGGTCTAGTTTGAATTTTATGTCATTCTTCTGAAGAATTTGGTGGTTTAAAATTTTAATGTTGTTGACCGTTAGTACTTCTTTGGTCCTATGCACTTCCAATTTCAATTAATCCATGTAATTCGGTATTTATAAGTGAAATAAGTATATTTCCGAGGTCAGTGAACCTTTATTGCACTTTTCACAATGGGCATTTTGTTTAATGAATAGAAAAACATCTCGCAAAGCGCATAGCAAAGGCGGGATCGAATTTTTTCTTTTAAAAATATCATTTTTAAAGCATTGCTATAAAACCTGAATACAAAATTCACTTTTCATAATTCTTTCACGCAAAACGATTATTCAGATTTCGATGAAATTTGACGCATTGATAAATATTATAGACTGTATATTGAATATAGGTTGTAGGACCGTGCGAAGCTGAGGGCATGTAATAACTTTATAGAGTAATTAATGTAATAAATAATAATAAATATAAACCTATCCAATGTCGCTAAGCTATGAATCATTGGATTATTTCACGGATCCGGTTCTTTCAATATAAATTAAATGAAGCAGCAAACTCAAAAGGTTAGTTTTTGCATCATGCATTTTATTTAAAAACAAGCTTGAGATCACGACTCTGCGTTAATTGATTAATTGCATAGGTCCGATTAAGATCCGCTACATGTTGGTTAAAGTCCTATCGAACTGATGTAGTATTTTCGGATATTATTCGGAACATACAGGCAGTAAACTTACACACATAAAAGGCAGTTAAGTACATATTATATTTAATTTTAATACAATAGTTTATAGTACGTACGTATTATTAAGTTTGCGATTACATACAATATTTTATCTGTAGTTAAGTTTGTTGATAAATGATAAGGGTATTTCGACAGAAAAACCCCAATAATTAAATTATATAAAGCCCTTTTACTTGCGTGATAATTTAAGAAAAAAAAACAAAAGAAGCACCATATGGCCTATATAAAACACAATAAACGAGTAAATATCAGCTTTCCTTGTTAATTATGCACTCACTTTCGATACAGATAACGGCCATGACCTTTAAGATACATCTTAGTAGGTACTTATAATATTTGAAACCTGAGATCCCGTTGACGACATATTTTAAGTTCCGGTGGCCCAGTTAGGGCTGTCAACAGTTTGTTTAAATAATTGTATTTTTATTAGCTATAGGTCCTGTTTGCTAATAACCCGCACCCTGCATCGGCAGCTTCGCCCGCTTTGTCTAAAACCTCACAAATTATATATTATAACCTTCCCTAAGTAACTCTATCTATTAAAAAAACCGCATTAAAATCCGTTGCGTAGTTTTAAAGATTTAAGCATACATAGGGACATAGGGACAGAGAAAGCTTTTTAATACTATGTAGTGGTAACTTGGATCAAGTTGCCAGCATAGTGTTTGAATGAATTTATTAATTTTTATGCCAAATATAAAAATCCTATTGATTCATGTTGTTTTACATAGATAAGGAGTGGTCTAGATTCTTTTGTAACCTAGTTTATGTAATAACAGAGCTAACTAGTATTAAACTTGAAGCTATAAGGTTACCTGTACACTTGTAAAGGTAACGGTAATAAGTTGAGGAACTGGTTGAATATAAATCAATGAAGAAATATTTCAATAATCAATACTAACTTATGTACTCACGTATGTATGCTTTTTGGTTTTTGTATGTTTTTAAAACATGGAGATAGCGCAAAAATAAACGTTGAAAAACAATTTAGATTAATTACACTAGCTTCCCGCTCGCGGCTTTGCTCGCGTTTTCAAAAAAAACGAATCCCGCATAGTTCCCGTTCCCGTGGGATTTCCGGAATAAAACCTATCCCATGTGTTAATCCAAGTTACCCTCTATATGTATGCTAAATTTCATTGTAATCGGTTCAGTAGTATTTGCGTGAAAGAGTAACAAGCACACATACATCTATCCTCACAAACTTACGCATTTATAATTCTAGTAGGAAGTAGGTTAAAAAAAAATATATATCGTCTTTTTCCGTAAGGTCTGAAATGATTTTGAAGGGGCTGTCATTTTTATTTTATTTTCAGCGTTTTTAATTTTTCCTTCTCTATCTATTGGATTTTTAGCCCTTTAACTTTCTCGGGTCTTAATAATTACTGGATTGAGATATTTTAAAGTAATGGTTTCATAATCACTAACACATGACAATTATTATGTTACATGTATTTCGCAACTTATTTATTTCCTTATAAATATTATAATGTAGACTCTATAAAAAGAAGCAGTAACTTGTGTTGTATATGATGAAACATGTTTTTATCTTACATAGTATATTTACCAAAATAAAATTGTTATTGTATTTAAGATACACATTTTAACTTTAAGGATTTTTTGACGATAACGTGAAAAAAGTTATTACCTATATTGCTTTTTCTGAGGTGTTGGTAAACTTGACATAGTTTGTACAATGGAGGTCTTTTTGAATAATAAGGATGTATAAATTTATTTTAATTGTCAGGTGAATATCATTAATTCATTGAAAAACGCAATAAAAAATTATCTTTTTTGGTTGGATACATGAATTTTGATTTTTTTAACTAAAGTTTAAATAATTAAAAGTTAAAACCTACCAACTTCATACCAGTCAATGTAGTGTTTATGTGAATATGGTGAGTCAAATTTTATGCAAATTTTTATCGAGGTCAACTTTTATCACATTTTTAAATAATATTACATAATATAAACATGGACCAATATTAAAACAGAATGACTTCGCGCTATCTGTCCCTACACTGTTTAGATATTTTGACCTACGCAACGGATTTTGATGCAACTTTTTATAATATACATAGTGGTTTCCGAGGAAGGCTTATTAATCTGTTAAGTTTAAGATAAAGTGAACTGAAAGCTATTTATAAATAAATGCATTTGAGTTTAAATAACATTTGGCAATAGCAGTGCAGTGATAAGAAACTTCCTGAGGCTGTCGCAAGACGAGACGGCGCGTGGCCACAGATTAGAGAATAGTTACTTCGTAACAGATACATCACTCCCATACAAAAGCTAAAATACCTACGCTATATTTACCTACAAAATGCGCCGCAACTCGGCTGCAGTAAGAAATGTACTCTACGAACACGCACCGAGAAGCGAGTTTCCCGCGCACGCCGCGTGATTGCGTCATCAAACGAAAACTTTAGGGTTGTACCGAGAGCGTAAATTAAACACAGAGTTGCTGAAACACTTAATTTTTTATTGTTAATTATATTTGTTACATTATACAATAAAAAAAATGAAATCTTATTGATAGTAGTTGTTTCCTTCGGTTTCACCCGCGTGGACCCGCTATATGTGTCTCCTGGATAAAAAGTAGCCTGGTAGGTTTGTGAGTTTCTTTGTTACTGCGTGGCTCGGGGGCTGCTGACTATATGGCTGAGATTTACGGGTTCACGGGTAGAAGGTTCATTCGGGTGAATCTGCGGCCACAAGACCAATACAGATAAAAATTATATGTGCTTTAATTTTATGAAATGTTCAATGTTTTTTTACCATCGCTGAACTTACGGTTATTCAATTTAACTGTTGTAAAAATTCTGAATCTTATGAATAATTTTAATAAATAATCTTTTGGAAAGCAAGGGCAAGGCGGAATGAAATTAATTTTTTGTAACTCATTCAGCAAAGTACTTCCCGGCCGGTTCATCAAAACTTTGTCAAAATTTATCGCAATAACTTTATAAAAATTTATAACATTAAAACATAATATATAAATTATAAAATTTATATAAAATTTATAACATCGCAATAACCGGGCATCTTGGTAGCGAGCGCGGGAAACGTGACGCGGGTGCGCAGTCTCGCGTGTGCCAACCAACTGCCGCTTGGGTCGGTACCGACCTACTGTGCGGTAGGCACTTATAGCGCGACCTTGAGCGAGTGACGGAGGCCTGGCGTGGCGAACGACGTCCGTATGGTAATTCGTACTCTGAATACGGAAACCTCAATGATTGAAACATTATTGTTGTAATGAGTTATGCGAGTGTATTACGATGTATGCAAACTAATTGCTTAATTGCAATATGAAATATTATGTAGTTTTTCGGAGATTTTGAAAGATCTTTAAATAAATCGAGTTATATCATGGATGTAAGTGAAACTAGAGCAACAGAAAAGTATTGAAAAATATCGTAAAAAGGAACAAAAAATATGTTTTTAATGAAGGTGTTCATCTTTACATGTGTTGTAAACAGAGAAACAAAAATAGAAATCAATTTCATGTTGCACAAATTAACTATTTTTGGGTGCATTTTAATTTTTAGGTATAACGAATTAATTAATTATATCGATTTTTTTGAAAGTTATTAGAACTCATCTATTTCACTTCTCACGGTCTAAATCTATTAAACGTTTCGTAAACATAAATATTCAATTTGAACTTTTTTGCACACCGTACACCTCAATTAAGTTGCAATCAGTAGTTGTCGTATAATTCGCTACAGAAACATCGCATTAATATACAGACTTCATAATTTTATTTCGCCATTAGTTCGAAATAAGCTTAATGATGTTTTGACACAAACATTTTGTTTTCAAACCGTACTGTTTTTGCTATAATCTGTGCAGTTTCGTATGTTTAATTTGAAATTAGGATGCATAAAAATTACTTAAATCTAACTATTTATTCAATTTAAATGTTCAAACTAAAGAACATAATACGCCATCATACTCTACACTACATATAAATAATTGTGTTTGAATGTATTGCAAAAGACATAAAATGAGATTACTACGTAGGTAATAAAAGCTAATGATAGGATTCAGGATTCTTGAATAATTTAAATTAATAATTATATAGCATGCAGACTAGCTAGTAGTGTTCAATAGTAGTAACAGTATTCAAGAACTAATTTCAACCCATCCTACTAATATTATAAATGCGAAAGTTTGTGAGGATGGATGTAGGTATGTGTAATGTGTATGTGTAAGTGTGTATGTTTGTTACTCTTTCACGCAAATACTACTGGTTATAATGAAATTTAGCACACATATAGAGGGTAACTTGGATTAACACGTAGGATAAATTTTATCTCGGAAATCCCACAAGAACGGGCACTATGCGGGTTTTTCTTTGAAAACGAGGACGAAGCCGCGGGCCGAAAGCTAGTAATTACATATTTCAAATGAATAAAAATGACATTTCTACAAACTTTACAACTAATTTTAAAAACATTGACTATGAAGCACTAAACATGAATTCATTACATATCCACATTATCACAATATGTAAATAACTTAGTAGTGCTTAATGCAACTTGACTAACATCTAATCTAAGCCAAATAAGTGAGATGACGTACAAAGACTAATGATTATGGCCAGATGGCCAATTTCCCTAAAGGTCGATGAATAATGCCCACTGTAACTGTGTTGCAAAATATATAATAATGTAGTTAAGTCATAAGAGGTGGCGATTTAATTATGAATGGTATTAATGTTAGAAACTATTTAATTTACATATTACTATTGTGCCTCTTTGTTCGAAGAAATATATTTTGTAGGAATAAAATCAATTAAGCAGTTTATTATGTATATTTAAGAGTGACGTTAATGATTTATCTTTACTAGCACGGTACGACCGCCATAATATGAAAAAAAAAATTATAAAATGTATAGACTATAGTGTATAAAAAAACCGAAATTAAAGATACAGAAGTCTCTTATAATCTGATAGTCTGATTGACATTAAAAAAATAATGAAATTCACACATTAAACATTATATTTTATTTTCAACTAAATAAATAATACAAAAGTAACATTACAATCTCGCAAGCAACATCTTGGGGCCAATAAATATGCCTATTCACTACTCCTATTCAAAGCTCATTCGCTCATAACTTGTACCACATCTGAATAACATACGAAGCAACGGACGGACAGAAGCTAATCCCATTCAATATATTGTTACGGTTCGGTGCCAATCACATGTATTAGCCGATATTTATTTATAATGACTAGGATTAACACCTCGCTCCGTTGAATATTCAATGGTCACATCTTTGTATTTTGCAAGACAATTTTCTTAATGTATTTAAATTATGTAGGCTTAGTAAAAGAATACTTTTGTTTGAGAGCGATTACAGTAGGCTCTCCTTTTTCAAATAATGGTATCGAGAATGTAAGCAGTACTTATCTAAATTATTTTTAATGTGTGGGTTAGAAATTACACCTATTACATTTTCCTCATTTTTGTGTTTATGTAATTAAAGATAAAATATTAAAGCTGTCTTCAATTATGTTTCGTACATTGAATAAAGATAAAATCGTTTTTATAAAAAAATAGTAATTAATGATGTGCTGTAAGATCGAATTCCTTTTCCTTATTTCCTCATAGTTTTTTTGGTATTATTGTTATTATGTTGTTGACTATTTTTCATGTTAAGTTATTTAAAAAGTATAAATTGTTTTCAATTTCATTAACTTGGTATCAAGTACTCAAGTACCGGTACTCAACCGGTTTGTACAAAAAACTTGAAAGTGAATAATTTAAATTTTAAAACAAAAACATATTTTGGTAAGCGGGAAATTTCTTCCTGTATCATGCGTAATGATCGATATTTTTGTTTTTATTAATTTAGATATCGATATTTAATTCATATTGTATTTTTTTAACAGCTATTATAAAAATCTGGATGGAGCTTTGCGGCTTAATTTTAACACCCGGTTTTTAAGAAAACTACACCATAAGTTTTAATAGTTAAGACGTATACTCATATAATCTATACTAATAATATTATAAAGCTAAAGAGTTTGTTTGAACGCGCTAATCTCAAGAACTACTGGTCCAATTTGAAAATTCTTTCGGTGTTAGATAGCCCATTTATCGAGGAAGGCTATAGGCTATATATCATCACGCCTTAGCGTGATGATATATAGCCGCCCGCGATGATATATATTGGTCTAACCAACAGTGTAGGAGCCACGCGGGTGAAACTTACTAGTAATTTATAATATATATACTAGCTTTCCGCCCGCGGCTTCGCCCGCGTTTTCAGAGAAAACCCCGCATAGTTCTCTTTCCCGTGGGATTTCCGGGATACAACCTATCCTATTTCTCAAGTTGGATCGAACTGCACATGGTGTGCGAATTTTATTATAATCGGTTAAGTGGTTTAGGAGTCCATTGAGGACAAACATTGTGACACGAGATTTATATATATTAAGATGATAATAATCAATGAAAGATTAAAATTTATATGACATTCTAGGGAGTGTTGTTTGATGTTGTGTGAATATTATTAAAATTCTAGTTAGTTGCAAATCAAGTTTGGTTAAAGCTGCGTTTACACTCGGGTTGAATAGTTTTATCCTTGGACGACTGTATTTTATAATTTCTCTTATATTGTATTAGATGTTAAATGTAGAGTTTTGTATTTTTATAATATATCTTGTTGATGTTCTTGTTCTTTCTTATGATATTAAATATATAAAATGAATATGCTACCGATGTTCTATATTACAGACAATAATAAGTATACAGTGCGAATAAAAAAACTGTTTCAGTAATAATCAAATAGCAATTATAGTTTGCTTTCCGGCTTTTGTCTATGTAACCATACGAATAGTTAAATATATTTGAAATTTATTTTATGATTTACTACTAAAAATTTAAAGATTACAAAGTTATAACTCCAACAAAATAAAATAAAGCTCTATAAACCTCTTGGATATGTGACTTGGTGAAAACTCACCTTTAGGGTCTGGGTCAGTTTCGACCGTGCATTCCCGGTTTACAGCAGGAAGGAAAATAATTACATACATTACGTAATTATTACATGTGTGGATTGCCTTTTAGAGAACTACCTTGTGTAAAATATTTAGCGGATGTCATTAAAATAATATAAAATATGGGGCTTTAATATTATGTTGTTTTAATATTAAACACTAGTTGTGCCCTGCGGTTTTACCCGCAGTGCCTTCCTCAATAAATGGGCTATCTAACACTGAAAGAATTTTTCAAACTGGACCAGTAGTTCCTGAGATTGGCGCGTTCAAAGAAACAAACAAACTCTTCAGTTTGTAATATTAGTATTAGTATGGATAATGTTGCATTATGACTAAAATTTTATTTTTCATATTGTTCACTATCTTTATTTTCTATCGCCTACAAAACTTTTAATTTGGTTCATTAGCTATTACAATAATAAGTCAATTCATTCAAAGGCATAAAAAATATGTTTAATCATCCAGAAATAACAGAATCTTCGTTATGCTCCCAGGCTTATACTTTTAAAGGCGAAAACTCTTAGCTCTATACGTAGAAATAAAACTCGAAGTTATAAAAACTTAGTCTTCTTTATATACTAGGTCATAGAATGATATTTATAAAATAAGGATATTGGTTTCCTCATACTTTACCGATCTGCGACTGCATCAAACCTTATTAGATAACATCTTTACATAATTTATTTATTAATTTACGTATTAATGTGAAATAAATACATCGAAGAAGGTTATACAATCTTAGTAAATTTCAATTCTATCTAGAATCTAGATGCTAAGCTAACATTACATTATAAAGTTATATTTTTAATTTTATATTTATTAGATAATATATTATTTCAAAATGATGATCGAAGTGTGCCTATTTCAATAATTAGTGACATTTTATTACATTTATAAAAATGGTAAACGCTGCCAAAAATTAGGTAATAAATTATGCATGTAATTGTAGCTTCATTTTTTGTAATTCTGGTATGATTTAGATTCGCATTTTACCACAGCTATCTCGTACCTACATGAATATTATTTTAATAAATTAATTGTTATTTAACAATTAATAATTAAATCTTACAATTTTGTATACTTAAGTATAGTATTTTATTTTTATCTCTCTTAAATAATAAATTTTTATATGAATGTTAGATTTTAATACCTTTTACGTTCTATACACAACATACCTAATATACAATAAATATGTTTTTCTTTTCAATGAAAAGAACGATTCCATAAAAAAATATGTGCCCTACAACTCTATGAGATAAATCAACACAAATCAGTACAAGTACATCGCATCGATAATAGCTAGTAATTAGTGCAACATTAACTCAGTTATGCGACACACACAATCTTCATTATCTCATGAGATTATGAGATATGAGTAAAAACATCCAACGTCAGAAAAAAGCTTGAGCGTTGCAATAACGTAAGAGGATTAGGTTAGATTTAATGTAGATAAATGCGACCTAATGATCTAGTTTTTTAAACGTTTTCTTTTAAGAAAAAATGAAAAGACTAAGGTGATCGATTGAGCTCTAGCTTCCTGATTTTTATATTGAGTGTCTTATAAATGTTCGAGATAAGTATGCAATTTTAATTGATAGTTTCCTAAAATACGTCATACATTTTTTTAATATTCAAGTAGTTTTCATTTTCCGGGGTTATTTTTAATAAAGTACTTTAACTCTACATATAGTAATTACCAAAAGTTTTTGCGTTTAAGTTTGCTCTATCTTTTGATTTATTACCAGAAATAGTAGAGACGGTAAATTATATGGCTTCTTTCAATTTTTTAAAGATTTACTTTTGGCATTTAATATGTTATTTTTTATACTTCAAATAATGAACACGTATTTTATACTAAATTTTTAAATTGATTAAACCAGCTTTAAGAGCGTATCAACAAGGTAACCTAGAACACGTAAAATAACACTTGTCCATACGAATATTGACCTAATTCATATATGTTTGTCTTCGCCCAAATTACAATTAGCAATATTGTGTGAATAAAAACAATATCACTTGGGAATCTCTTGTGAAACGGCTTGAGAATGGACGCCGGCCTTGAGAGGAGCCGCGGCTTGCGATGTCCCTAATTCACTTTTAAATATCACAGAGATGTAACTGTGTTAAGGTAATTTTGGTGGATGATGTTTGCATGTTTTGATAATTGAGTTTGGCTTGAGACTTCTGTGTATCTCTATATTATAGGGGTAATAGTTTTCATATATTATTCAAATACTTAAACTATTTATTGCAGATAATATCCTTAACTCCGAAATTTAGGATAGCTGAGCGACGCTAAAGCTATGATTAACCTCTTGAATAATTTTAAGCTGTTAACAAAATATTACAAATTTGCAAATTTAAACTTACGACAGATTTGTAATAAATTCTGAGAATAGAATCTAAAAGTCAAAGGTTAGTTAGTTATATAATAATGCTAATACATTCACAAAGTGTAAAAGTTCGATGTAAAAGGAATAGTAAGCAGTGATATTAAGGAAATCATGTAATATAGGCAATAAAACATGCAGAATTCTTCGCTCGTAGAAAAGAGTTCAACGAGCCTTCGCGTGCCAGACGATACATTACGTGTGATTTACACGATCTTAATTTGAGAGTGATAATGAAATATAGATACATTAATTATATCTTATAATTGTATGTAATAATATAGTTTATTGCGTATAAATTACTCGGTTCAAATACTCGACTTGATTTATTAATTTGTTTATTTAAATTATTTCGTTGATATTTTTGAACGTTAACAAACTAATCGTAAAAATACTTCAAAATTGTAATTGATAATAAATGATAGAGTTATTTACGAACAACAATTATTAATATTCATGAATCACATAAGAATAATAATTACAAATAGCAATTTTAAATAAAGAATAAGAACCATTTACTCTTAAATAAAGTTAAGAAATGCAACACTTACCCAATACAATCTTCCAAACACACACAAATCACTGCACAAACACTAACGCGTACTTTCAAACTGTTTAAAACCTGGAAAAATATAAGACAGATGACATAACCTATCTTAATGCCTATCAGTTCCTAGTCCGTAACGTTGTTTCAAAAAAATTATATTGTCGCAGTGTGGGAAACGCTCTTACGCAAACAATACGTAATTAAAAATTGTTTCGCTCATATTTAAAATCTTTGTCACACTTTATTTGCTGTATTTTATTAATTTTAATGCTAATTAAAATGATTTGTGCGTCCAATTAACATTTTACGACTCCCAAAAATTTGCATTTATAAAATTGCGAAAAACGCTCTATATTTTGGGAAAATGCAACCAATTTTATGTTCAACAGATCTTCAACTATAGGTAGGTGATAGTGAAATAATATATTAAAAAAAAACAGGTTGAAAGCACACCTTTCGCGGACGTTAGGCACCGCGAGTGAAGACGACCGAGTGAGTTGTGGATGAGCACGGGCTGCGCCGGCGCACATCGAGTGGGGAATGAAAGTAAGGGTGCTGTGTCAAGGCTCGATATTTTCCATTATTCTGTTGCGCAACAGTTCATAATTTGAACTATTTTAATGAACTAGGTGATAATACGATTTGCAATGATCTTTGTGGTGCCCAATCATTGTCGTGGATGGTCAGTGCAATAATAATTGTAAGTGTGGTTATTATACTAATGTTATAAATGCGAAAGGAACTCTGTGCGTTGCGTTTTTACGAAAGAACTGCTAAACGGATTTGTATACAAAGATGCATTTATAGAGCAGGGGGATTACCATGATGCCTTTAAGCAAACTTAATTCCAGTGTGAATAAAAGATAGAGCTATTATAGGTCGTTGAACATAATCAGTTTCTCACACTGCAATTGATACTGTTTTAAGACGTCATAGTCTCTCCCCAGATTGCCTACATTTTGTTATAGAAACATATCTTATATGCATTACAGATTTATTACCCTATAAATCTGTAATGCACTTATATTATAAATGTGGAGGAAATATTATGGTCTACATGAATTTATAATACTGAAATAAGTATTTTTTCACGGTTATCACAGCTTTTATATATCATCCTAATTTAAGTTTATGTACACTTTATTTTGTGTTCCAAATATACAACATCGAATATTGATATTTGTTATTATGAATGAATTAATTTACTGAATTCGATATTATGTATGGAGTCTAATCCACCCTTTTTGTTTATTTTTATCAATCTTGCGTATGTGCGCGCCATGTGTGTCTTCTAGTGCTGTGCTTTTATTAATAAAACTCTAGAGTCTAGATGTTAGTCTTACCGTTATCAATACAGTACAGGTCTAACAAAACAATTACAATTAAAACACGACTAAATACAAATTCTATTGAATGGATTTGAAAAAAATGTCTAATCTTGGTACAACAATAACCACTTTAACCTTTGTTCCAGCCTTGCCGACATACAAACATACAATGGTTCACAGCGATAAGTCATAATAACGACAATTTATATAATGTAATCTGATAATGATAAAACTTCCAAAGGTAGGTACATGTTTTTTGGTGCGTTTAAAAATTTAATTGCTGTCAATTTTTTATGGCGTTTATATTGTTTGATATGATGATAATAAGTTAATTAAATAAAAAATGGTTCAAGTTGTTTATTTTGTTTTATTGTTAACGTTATCTAAGTAGTGCTTGTTTTACGAAGTCTGCTGCGCGTTTAGCGTCGATGGTCTGTGAATAATATTGCGTGAACCAGACAGTGTTGGGGCGATCTCCACTAATTTTAAGATATTTACATATTTATTAATATAAATTGTGTTTTCATAGTATATATATGTAAGGTTAATTTTCTGCATTGTATTGTGTAGTAATTGACGTAAATAACAACTCTATATTAGGAGTTTGTGTCAATTTAATTATGTTTATTGACTTTTTTGAATAAATTATTTTAAACATAATTTAACTTTCAAGCGCATAAAATATTAAGAAACTATGCTATGAGGAAAAAGCCAATAGATATCGACTAAAATAAATCATTATGAGGACAGTATTACAAAACGCTACAAGATGATTCGCACATTTAGAATAGCCCTAATGTACCGCCATTTTGTATAAAAGCCGTACTATGATTGATTCCTTTGTAAATTATGTATTACAATATTTCCTACATTTATTTATTTATATGTTGCAGCTAAAGGGAATAATTCGGCTCTTTATTTTAGTTTACCCAAATGTGCTACTGACTTCATATACCTAATACATTAATTTTAAACTACTACTAGCTGTCCCGTCATACGTTGACTATATACTCTTATCACTTAAGGGTATGAAAATAGATGTTGGCAGATTCTCTGACCTACTCGAAAGGCACATAAAATTTCATGAGAATCGAATTGAATTGTGACACGAGAATTTTGACGATCTATTGACACTATTATTCTAGATCACAGTAAGTGGTAATTATTTCTATAAGACAATTTTAAATATTCTTACTGGATTGTGTCTACAATCCTACTAATATTATAAATGCGAAAGTTTGTGAGAATTTGTGTGTGTGTGTGTTTGTTACTCTTTGACGCAAATACTACTGAACCGATTACAATGAAATTTAGCACACATATAGAGGGTAACTTGGATTAACACATAAGATAGGTTTCATCCCAGAAATCCCACGGGAGCGGGAACTATGCGGGTTTTTCTTTCAAAACGCGGGCGAAGCCGCGGGCGGAAAGCTAGTGACAGTATAAAGATAAAATGTGCGGCAACCCTAGCCCTTGTTTTAAAAATAATAATCGTAATCAAATTCACCTTTTGATTCTCACAGAGGGTTTTGAAATATCCTATTATATTAGTTATGGAAATAAAACTACTCGTGACACTCAAAATAATGCGTGATGGTGCTTGCTATAATTTGAATTATTATTAGTGCAATATTTTTAACCTTGGGATAAATATTATCCAATTGGATTGATTTATATGTTTTGATATATTACCAACGTTTGTTTTCGAGATTGTTATCTTATGTGTTGTTTTTATGATACATATCTTCCTTTAACGGTGCATTTACATCAAACGAACATAGAGCAAGAGCATTCTTTTGTGATCTTTTAGTTTAAACGAAAACTCGTATTCAGTGTTGTTCAGTATTAGAACACTGCAAAGAATCTTTACGAACGCTTACGCTTACAGTTTATACGAAGAAGAACCGGCAAGAAACTCCATTGTTGGAACTACTATTAATTCTATTAACAAATTAATTCATGCTAGACAGTTTACTTATTGACAGATTTTGAGATTCACCTGTAACACGTTAAGTGAGTGCAAATGCAAGCATTCATATTATTGAAAGCTGTCGGAGTGACCTCTATTGTTAATAGCTGAATAAACTTTATTTCTATTTTGAAATCGTATTTAATAGATTTATAAATTTAATAACGTCTTTTAAACTCTGGTCATGAAAAGCTTATTATTGTCTATTAATTTAATAAGCTTATTTGTAGAGTAACTATTGGGAACGATTGTTCGTATTGTTGATTATAGCTGCTGGGCTGATCTAATATTAAATCATATTTCTTTGTTTTTTTAATAGAATACTAAAAATAATGGCTAAATTCTACACAAGTATTTTACATTTGTCCGTACTCCTACGTCTTTTTGATTGCACTTTTTTAAGGCAAGTTATCATAGACATATTTGTTCATAAATTATATACGATGAAAATACGTCTCATCTGGTTATTAGATGGGTGAAGGTTTTCCCTAATTCGGACCATAGATAATTATATTAGTTAAAGAATTGTCAAAATCTGTTTAGTAGTTTTGGAGATTATTTTACCAAATTAATGTCTACTTATAGTTAAGAATCGTTATAGAAACAGTTCTTATATATATAAACTAACTATAGGTTTATACCTAAGTATATACTAAATTCAGAACTTTCACATAAATTTTAGGAAAAAAACTGATATATGTATATTGAATATTCTCACATCGTCGACCCAGTTTGTTCAGGATAAAGGCCGGATGTTACCGTGTTTCAGTGTTACATGCTAATGTGTAGTCTAAGAGCTGATTAACTGTTTGATTTGTATATTACGTAATGTATGATGTACAAGTTATTTTAATATCTAATATTTCATTTGGTGCATAGGCAAAAGATATAGTTATTAAAAATAAATATATTATAGTTATATTTCTGAACAATAAATTAAATTTGATCATATAGGCATTAATCTCTTACCCTTGTCTAATTAAATAACCTGATATAGGCGAATAAGTATTGCACCAATAATTGTGTTGTGGCTACACATATTTTTAAGACAAACATACAAATGATACAAGTGAAAAGCGTCTATAATTAGGGTAATTTTTTTTTAATATATTACAAATAAGAAGATATAGTTGGCAAAGTAGTCTCAAGATAACGAAAAGTTCCTCGTTTGATGTATGATAACACTTTCATGATAAGAGGCATAAGTTTAAAGAATTCCCTTATAAATTTTGTCGAGGTAGATATATTATACATCGACTCTTAGCCTATTTGTATGTCGAGATAGGAGGTTTATAGGTTTCAGTTAACAATAGGAAAGAAGAAAGTAAATAATCAAAGTGTGTGTAACGTGTTTGGGCAACACATGTTTAAATGCTGATTATGTAATTGTGAATAAATTAGGAATTAGTAGGAGCTATTTTGGAAATGATCTATTCGCATCGAATTAAGTTATGGTTGAACTCAATATAAGTAAGAATAATTCATTTATTAGGATGAAATACATAAAACGTCAGATATATAAAGGCTAGGTACAAAACAAGGTTTTATTAAATAAAATATTATAGTAGGTATTGTAATAAATGAATTCACATTAATATTATAATGCTGAAAAGTTTATTGGTTTCTAACGAGCTAATATTTTATTTTAGGAGTTTGTGCAGCTATCAAGTAATTAGTCTGTACATATATTATATCAATGTATGTATTAATTTAAAAATATTCTTTTTGAAACTAAATTACTTACGTTGAATGGGTCAGTAAGTATAAGTTATTCTCTCAATATCGATATTTCTTTGAATTAAAAAATAAATTCTAAAAACAATTGCGTACATAAATCACAGCGTAAATTAATAACAATTTCGTAAATAGATAATGGAATGACATTATAGTGATTATCAATTAAGCGAATTGCATACATTGTGTTTCGATACAATTGTCGAATAATGAGCACCTTACGGAGGTCACATGGCTCCAATGAGCTGTCTGCATTCGACACGCACATCTTGAAGTTTCTTAATCCAATTTGCTATACGAATTTTTAAATAACTAACACTAATATTGCACATGGATGTCATTCGTTTTATTGTGTTTGCGTCAAGGACTGAATGAAATAGAAAAGTATGTAAGGATGTTTACGAAAGCTGCAGAGGTCAGAGCCACATTAAATTCAAAGAAATTCAAGCGTATTTGATTTCTACTAGGGAAGTTCTTCGTCATAATGCATAGCTGCGAAATACTGAGCTTAATCTCTTGGAGGTGTTTAATAATGTCCCTACGTTAGCTGTTTATTCTTATTCATGTAAAATATGAACGATAGGTACTCTATTTTAATCACCTACGATCATACGAACTAGAAAAAAATAATATACGGCTTTGTGTCTGCTAGAGTATTATTTTTGGTATTCAATTGAACAGTTATTATGGAACAATAATATATTTTTCAGTAATATTCATAAGTATCTGTTTGTTCAAAGAAAATAAATCCATCACTTTAGAAAATTTAACTGTATTTGATAAATTATTACTTATTCCTCGATAACTTTACAAAACAAACCTTTGATGTGTCTTTGTTTATCTGACGAAGGTTTTCTTACAAAATGTACAATCCTATATAATCAAAAACCACAGTTGTGTTGTGTCATAACTATAATAAAGCTCCGAGAAATTTCAGTGAACGATATTATTAGACGATCTTTCAGGAAGACTTTAGTTTGTAGTGCTTTTAAATATTATAAAAAACGTCCGCTACATTGTCGAACAGTTTTCTGAAAACTTCAAATTAAAACATGGTCTAAAGAATACATATGTATAGATCTTATGTGTTTCGACAGTAATATGTTCTTTAATTATGTGAGGACTAAAATCGCGTGCTCTGAAATATAACTTTTTATTCAAAATAAATATAACATTTTTATTAGACTGTAAACCGTAAGTAAGGTAAGGTCAGTATTTTCAAACCGCAGATTGGTACCTAATATTCAAAATCTTGATTCTGTTATTTTCTTCGTACACTTAGGTATTAAACTACAAATTAGGTATTATAATTTCAAAGTTAATAAAAACCAACAATGAATTTCTCAACATAGTTTCATAAACATAATAACAATTCAACTTCGCTTCTTCCAGATGTTTAGTTGAATTTGTAGAGATAAGTTCTAATTCCTTAATTCTTACACTTAAAAGATATTTCTCTGCTAAATCTTGTACGCTATTCATTGTTCAAAGTGCTTTTCTTCAATAATACCTATATTTTAGCTTATGGCCAAAACCTATAACTCTAAGGTTCGTAAGTTCTATAATTCATTCTTTTACAGCAAAAGTAGTGCGCTAAAACTGCCATCGCTGTTACAATTCCATTTTCGCAAATAAAGTAAATTATACATCACTCAGTTAGGTCATAACAAGGCTTCCTCAAAGATAGAACGTGTGATTGGTGCACAGAACATATCCGGTAACGAATTTGGAAACGAAAGTTCTAATTTGTGAGATTTAGTTAGGTATATGGGATCACGTAAGCCCTATCGTTCGATCGCGGATCCTAAGCTTTATGTAGGTGTGATGCAAGCAAGAAAGTGCCTTACGAAATACTTGTGAAAATGGGGCGGATTCCAAATATTGTGAAAACGTCATTCATTAATACCTAGTTTTGAGGTATTTTCTCAGGTGAACAATTCGGGCCAATTAGTTGAATTGAATTTGTGTTTGGTCATTCTTGTCGGTACATTTGAATAGCTTTTATTATTTTACTAGCTTTCCGCCCGCGGCTCCGCCCGCGTTTTCAAAGAAAAACCTGCATAGTTCCCGATCCCGTGGGATTTCCGGAATAAAACCTATCCTATGCGTTAATTCAAATTACCTTCTATATGTGTGCTAAATTTCATTGTAATTGGTTCTGTAATATTTGCGTGAAACAAACATACACATACACATCCATCCTCACAAACTTTCGCATTTATAATATTGTAAGTAGGATAGGATAGGATGTCACAGGACTGTATTAACATTAAAACTGCGATACTAAATTCTTAAAAAAATAAGCATATGAACATAAGTTACCTATATTGTTTTTATTGGAAAGAAAAGAGTTTTATATTAAGCATAAACTATTAAATGATTGAAGTTGCTTTTTTGTTATAAATCTGGATACATTCTAGAAGCTTTTAAATAAACGCACAATGTTTTAATAGTTTTACCACAATAAATATTTAATAACACTTATATATGTACTGCACTTACAATATTCCATTATCATAAAGCTTAAAGCGGTATAAAAATGGATTTGTATTGCTAATAGAGATTCATAAAGAGCCGTTTAACTATATGCGTTTATACGAATGAAATTGGATTGGTTTGTGCGCGTCGTATTTTAAACTAGCGGTCCGCCCCGGCTTCGCCCGTGGTACATATTTACGTTTTCTCTACATAAGAACCATCCTCGTACTTCAAGGGATATAATAAAAAAAGAATTATCGAAATCGGTTCAGCCGTTCACACGTGATGCCGTGACAACGCGAAACGGGTTTTTATAGCTCCCGCCGCGAAGCGCGTCGAACGCGGCAACTGATACACAAAAATAATCCTTATGGCATGATTCTGTATTGTATTCACGTGCGATGACTTATAGCGTATTTCATGTATAACTTTGGTGTTTCTACACCGATTTACATGATTCTTTTTTTTATTGAATAGGTAATAATGTTAACTTTTTTTAATTAGGGATGAGTGAGAGTGTTGTAAACGTAAGAGTAGACAAATATAATCAGAAAGCTCCGAATTGCTAAGCTATTGAAGTTTCACGTGTTATTGTGAGTCAATTTTAAAAGATAGACATAATATGCTGTCTCCTAGGAATTTTTTTTTTTTATATAATAATAATAATAATTTAAGAACATTTGTGTCGTACATGATTTCTATGTAGCTTTAACCATTAAGGCTGCACACGCGACGGAAGCTTAAAAAATGGAGTAACTTCTCCCGTTTTCCCAATATTTCCCTTCACTGCTCTGCTCATATTGATCGTAGCGTAATAAAAAGTATACTATAACCTGCCCAGGAGTATGAAGAATAATTGTGCCAAATTTCGTTAAAATCCGTCGTGTAGTTTTTGTTTCTATAACGAATATACAGACAGACAGACAGACAGACAGACAGACAAAAATTTTACTGATTGCATTTTTGGCATCAGTAGCAATCCCTTATCACCCCTTCATAGTTTTTTTTTAAATATATTTCATGTACAGAATTGGCCTCTCTACAGATTTATTATAAGTATAGATAATTACTTACATATACATATATTGTATATTAAATTAGTAAATGAGCTATGTATGAATTCGTTCATAGAAATGACGTAGGTATTCTTTATGTGTAACAAAGACTAGTTCATACCGAATGAATCGCACAATCATATTTGAGTTTATTTTACTTAAATATAATATTTGTATACCTATCTAGTATTATATTATAAGTGGGTATTAGATAAATGACCTCTACATTTTCATATCGTTTCTATTGGAAACCCTTCAACACCCAACCCATCCCAACACAAAAACAAAAAAAAATAAGTAATTTAATTCTGATTCAGAATGTCTATCTGATAAGTAGATACCTACCAACTATTTTAAAAAACTTACTAATTATTAAGTTTAGTAACTTTTTAAAGCTAAAGTAAACATAATAAATCAGAGAATGCGCTTTTTCCAAGCTTTCTTGCTACTTATATCAACTGAACTAGGTATATGTTTTTCTCCATATAAATAAATATGCTTTTACCTCCTCTTTAAGTTTAGGGATAATAATTCGTTCCATGTTATTATTAATAATGTCAGTGTTGTGTCAATGTATATTAACAAAATTATAAAGACATCCTCTGGAGGATTCTAATAAGATTATAATTCAGCTTCGAATTCTAGGAACCAAGTCATTAGGAACAGCTCTCGCCCACTGCGAACTAAATGATCATGTTGAGATGAAACTGAATTAATGATATATTCTTATCTTCAAATACTCAGAAGTTTAGCCAATCCTGAAATATATTATAGGCGTTGTTTTATGATTTATTCAATCAGTGAATTGGGTAATAATTTGTAAGATTCTAATATGTCTACCTACTGTTAATCTAATCTATCTAATCTATCTTAAAATATCATGTATATGTACTTACATAAAAGTGTATGCTAAGTTAATAAAAATTAAGTCTAAGATAATCCCACGAAATAGCTCCTTATCAAGCGTAATTATTTTGAATAAAAAATAACATTAAAAACTTAATTTAATTAATTACATTATAACCGTCACACGGTTAGGTCAGAAGCCAAAATTGTGAATAAGGAAACGATATTGCATTCGTCAGAGCATCGAAATATTTCCAACAAAAATCTAGGACAAAATGCCATGACACACGAAGCTTCCCATACAGACAATGCGAGCAAACCCGGTGGATAAGCATCGTATGCTTATCTCGCCACAAATCTATTACACGCGTGCTTAGGTGTGTAAATAAGTAAAAGAGAGAAATGTTCTTGTTTCGTTCATATACTTAGAATACGTTATAATTATTTTGCGAATACTCCAGTGGGAAATTTGTAGTGATGTACCTGATTGTTGTTGTTGATCGATATTTAAATATAACTTTTTTAAATGTAATAAGTAGGTAAAATGTGAAGACGAGAGGGAACAATAAACAATACAAATAAATATGACGTTCATGATAAAAACACGTGAGGCCCGTGGCTCAGCAGTGGGAACGTATATGGGCTGATGATGATGATGATAAAAATAGTTAAAAATAACTTATATTTGGATTCTTACAATTGTGGTGTAGGTAATTCAATCTATTTAGAAAATCACATTGCATAATAATTCATGTCTTAAGGTTTTGACGATTACTATTAGGTACTTTAACGCTGCTAATAGAGTTATTACAGAATAGTTGGTGACATTCTTATAATTATTAAAATATGTTTATATGTCAACATCATAATACTTACGAGTATACTTAAAATATTTTGCAAGCAAGTGTAATGAGAAGATGTTGATTAGTGTCTTGGGTGAAATGGTCACTGAGATTGAAGGACAATGGTGTTATTTTACACAGTTCGCATAAGGGCTATGACGTAAGCCTTGGAATATCGCAATTATTTTTATGTTGTTTAATTTAAATAATTACAAACACTTATAAACTCTTTCATAATTAAATGACAACATTATGTGTTTATTGCTATTATGTATTGTATGATATTTTCTTTATTAAAAACTTAAAAATTTACTTTTTCTGCGTTCTCTCTTGCACGTTACTGATCGATAGCTGTTACCTATATTAATTTTCATAGTTAGTCTATTTCAGGTGAAGGTGAAATAATTGAGTTTTGTTCATTTTATTTATCGTTGTGTTAAAATTCATTACAATCGGTTCAATCGCTTTGTCACACACATATACATTTGACATATGCCTATATGACTCTAGGTATGCAAAATGCGAGATAGTTGAAGTGATGATAGATGTATGATGTAATCAGTGTATGTCGGGTAGGTATATAATATTATTTGGCAAATATATTGGGCTAATAAAAGTGCATATTTCAATCAAACAGTAATATCGATAAATGAGCCCATCACTAGACGCCGAATTCTCAACTGACACGGATCGCGTACGAGTAATCATTGTCATTATGACATTATGATGCAACCGCCATCTTGCGGGAAGCCCGCCATTTTTTACTTCAATTACGATATTAGGGTAAATGCTCATTGTTGTACCAATTTTATAATACTTATCTATTTTTTTAATTGCTACTGTTTATTTCTTGTTTATTTCTTGTTTATTTAATGATTATTCACCACGTGCTGTGTTTTCGCACATTTAAATATATCTATGTATCTCAATCTTAGCTTATGCTTTAGCATCTAAGTTTTAGACTATAGCTTAGAACATCGTATTTAATCAATATCTGTTACTTTTTTAACAGAATTGTAAAAGATCTCAAACTATTATAGTTTTGGTTTTTATTTGCAGTTTTGAACTGTTTGATAAACGCTATAAATATGTAGCAGACTACAATTGCAAAACAGTTAAAATACCCCGAGTTTACTCCAGCGATTACATTGGTGATATTTTCTCTCGCAACATTGTGAATAGCCCCTTGCCTCAACAATGCTCGTAATTGGAAAATTCGTTATACAATCTTGGATTATGCTGATCTATAATGAGATGAATGCATCGACAATTTACCGCGCTACGTGCTGAATTGAGACTGGTTCAAGACATCTTAATGGGTTCTTGTTTTTATAGTTTTTTAAGTTACTGTTACGTTGTTTTAATGGTTATTTCTGTATCGATAAGATCTTCTATTAGGTAAAGAGTTATAATTTAAAGTTTGAAATTTTATTTGCTCTATTTTTTGGGTCGTAAGTTTTTACATTTTTTACCTTTTCTTTTTTGTTTATTTTACTAGAACGTGACTAGTTATAACAATTTATATTTATATCACAAAATTATGTTATAGTAGGTGAAATAGATAATCGTATTCAATGGTCATTACACTGTTCCTATACCATTACTATAACTTTAAAATATAGGATGGTAATTATAGATAAATTCATGACATCATTCAATCATATTTATTATTTTTCATTACATTGAACACAACATTCCAAACAAAACAAACCTTATGAAAATAAAAATTACGTTCGATGAGGGAAGACGTTACAAAGTCGATGCAATATTTCATATATTTGTCACATCACGAGACTATAGGCTTACATAAGGCACAATAGATGTCTAGGAGAAAGTTTTCAATAGCAAAAAATTAACAAATCATTAGCGATATGAAATAATCGGTATTACAAATCACACGTCACGACTCTCGATGGAACGGCATTTACAGTAATTAATTTTATTGTGACGGACCCATAGTTCTCTAATGAATAGATACAATAATATATCGGCCAGTCATAGGTCACGGAATAATTAGCTAAGGTGTTTTATTACAGGCGAGTATGGCTAAACACGCGTTAAAGTGTACAAGGGAATCACTGTTCTCATGCGTGTGAAATAATTGAATTTGAGATATTGTAATTAATTGCTTTTAATAATTTTACGCGTCTAATAGACTAGTAAGTCTATACTCTATGTAAAATCTTTTTTTTATCACGCTCGCTATAAAGCACTGAGATAAAAAATGGATATTTCCAATTTCCATATATTGGTAACGGCCTATCCCATCGGACTTTGAAAGCAGACTACTGTATTATAATATAATTTGGTTTACTTCCTACAGTTGTTAGAAATTGGGTCAGAACAATAATAAATATTAATTATTATTATTAGGGCCGATTTTTCAATGATTGGATAAAACTTATTCGTCGAATAATGTATAAAACCACCATTATAAAAACGTATGCTAATTGCCCGTATTTGACAGTTTACGTGACATTTTAATATTATCGTGTAATACTTTATTGGACGGATAAGTTTTATCCAAGCATTGAAAAATCGGCCCTTAATTAAACAATGCCTTAATGATTTATGCATGTCTTAAATTCTTTAATTTATTCTACACGGTTACTACTTACTACTTATTAGAATCCCTACTATAATATTATAAATACGAAAGTAACTCTGTCTGTCTGTCTGTTACGCTTTCCCGCTTAAACATCTCGACCGATTTTGATGAAATTTGGCACAGACTATATTTAGACCCTGAGAAAGAACATAGGCTACCTTTTATTGCGAAATATGTACCACGGGCGAAGCCGGGGCGGACCGCTAGTTTGTCATAACTCGAACTCGAAAAGTTCGAATGCGACAATTTTAATAAGGTCTACAGTCTATTGTTATACATTATGGATTATCGATAAAAACAATAAAAAACAAATTTTCATCAACCATTTATTAAAAAACAACACCAATTCACAAAATAACAGTTCTATATTATAATAATATCTATAAACTTATACTGTATAACATAATATTATATCTATGAACAATAATTTCATAAGTTGGCAATTACCTTACTTATTATTGGCTACGTGTACACAAACATATTAAATTAATTGTAAATTAATATAATGTTATAAATTAATTCCCAACTGGCAACCCGAACCGAGTGGGTGGTTATAAAAATGAGCTGAACAGCGGATTTGACACTTTCCGTTGGGCTCTCGGACGTAACGGTCGTTTTGGTTATGTTAATTATTATTCTAGTCGAATATTATTTTATTGTTGAAGGTAGACATATAAAATCATTTTATAAGAAATAAAACCTTGCTAGGTTGAATTTAAAATCCCTAAGAATAATGTAAATACAACGGATAACAGAATTCAACCTTTATTTATTATTATCCCAAAACAGTATAAGAGAATTTGATACATTTGGTATTAAATTAAATAAAAATATGACGTAGCCAGAGGTATAATATCGTATAATATTAAGTTAAATATTTTGTTTCATACATTGACGTACAATAAACAATTAGACGCACAATCACATTCAAAATGTGTCCGAAGCAAAACTCTGCCTACGCGTGTATTAAGCAGAGTTTTTTTAATGAGCACTTTATGTATTTATTTATTTTATTTATTCATACTTTATTGCTCTGAAATAACTTAACTAGGAACTTTATCTAATTATAAATTAAAACAAATGGCGGTCTTATCGCTAAATAGCGATTTCTTCCAGACAACCAGACGTACGGAAGGAAGTTAGTTAGAGGAGTCACTTTGAGCGTCACTTTGAGCGTTATTGACACCAAATAGGGTGTTAATTTCAATGTATGTGTACGCCACTAGGACATTTTTACGAGCTTTTAATAGGCGATTGTGCGACTAGTTGTCTAGAAACGTCAATGATTTTTAACAAAATAATTCCAACCGTTTCTGAATAATTTAATCTTTTATTTTGGTCAAATCTTCTGTATACATAAAATTTATACAATAACTACAAAAAATACACATCAACTTCAACTCACAAAAAAACGACATTAATTCAAACTTTATTTGTGTCTATATATCATTTCAACATCGCTCTTCATACCTATTTAGTATTTTCTATAATTCTTACTTCTAATTGAGGCATCATCTTGACCTTATACATATTCGTGGATGTTTATATCGTTTAATTTTAGGCGACCCATCTGCTCGCTTATTTTTCCTACATAACAATATCTTTGTGACTCCCAATGCTAATTCAAAATTTAATATAATTTTAAATCGTTTGGCTATCTATATATGATATTCGTGTTCCCTAGAAATAAACACAACAAAAAATCACTTAAATAAAATAAAACGAATGCGGCTGTTGTTCCAACTGTGCCATCTTCGATAACAACCTATACAATCTCCTATGTTCCTTACTAGCTGCTGTTTCCCCGCCAGGTGAGTGTGGGGCCTGCGGGGCCCCCGGGACGTGTGGGGCCCCCGGGGCTCCTGGGGCCTGTGTGGGCCCCGAAGTGGGGACCGGTACAACGTCCGGTTGGAGCTCACGGCAAGCGTCAAGGCGCTGGGCTACGTGACGTGGCATCTGGGGTAATTAAAATGACTTTATAGTAATAAACTAATGCAAGATTTAGAAATTAAGTACTATAATTAATAAATAATGTTTCAATTTGGTTAAAAAGTCTTTTATTTCTAAAAGTGTTAGGGAGCATCCATAAATTACGTGAGGTGTTTTTGTCCATTTTTTGACCCTCCCTCCCCCTCTGGTGAGATATCATGAGATTTTATTGAACCCCCTCCCCCTCCCCTCTCTCACGTGAGATTTTTCAAAATGTGGGTTTCTTTTGTTTATTTGTCACTGTAAAAAGAAAAAAAAAATTGCTTCGTGCTTTTGTTTACGACTAGTTAAAAATAGTAATTAATATGTATTGCTGAAAGTTATAATAAGGGCCGATTTTTCAATGCTTGGATAAAGCTTATCCGTCCAATAAAGTATTACACGATAATATTAAAATGTCACGTAAACTGTCAAATACGGGCAATCAGAATACGTTTTTAAAATGGTAGTTTTATACATTATTCGACGAATAAGTTTTATCCAAGCATTGAAAAATCGGCCCTTAGTGTTATAACAAGGTAACAATAGAATATTTAAATCTTAACCGTAACCACACCCCGGACACTCCATACAAAATTATCGTTTTGACAGTCATACTGTAGAGACTGCAAATGTGTGTGTTAACGCTTTATGGTTGGCACATTTGTGACTAGCGTAAAAAAAAAATTCGCGTTTTTCTGATGAAATACATCCGTAAACAGCACAATATCTAACCATTTTCTACGAAAAAACGATAATCACAAATCCAAAATAATAAAATTACTTTAAGTCAATTTGATTAATGTTGTCAATCTTCGTTGCGTATCGTCCTTGCAGAAAAATATGGCCCATTTTAATCACGATCGCGCGGGGTGAGGTAAGTGTTTAATTTTGGCGGGAGGCGGAGAGTGTCCGTTCTGTAGCGTTTAGCTACTATTATGTATTCTGTGCCGTAACATTAAAATCTTAAGCATGTTATTTGGATTAAATGGACCAAAAGAGTATTTAATTTGTTTTGTTTCAATTAAAAAAAAATTGCGTGATATTTGCCGACACCCCCCCTCTCCCCAACGTAAGGTTAGATGAGATTTTACTCGACCCCCACCCCCCCTAAAACAACTCACGTAATTTATGGACCCCTTATGCTCGCCTAAAAACAAACACAAGAAACATTACATATTTTAACATTTATATTTATCAAGAACAAAAAAAGTACCTAAAATAGGTCCCTGTGGAACACCAATCTTAATCGAGGCGCCGTAATAACTACCTCCATTAAATAACAATGGTTTGTATTCCATTTTGAAGGTACGAAGCTATGTATTTCTCAAGAAATTTTTAATTCTATAATAATTGAGATTTCACGATGCATTGAAATGTTCTACAATGTCAAATGCTTTGGGAAGGTCAAATTTTGATGATTAATAATTTAATGTACAGGAAAACTGGCAGTCGGTGGCCTTCCAGACGCGATCAGATATTTTTAAGAGAAAACATCCATCCTCGCAAATACAAATATTTACTAACTTATGCTACTGCACTCAATAAAATACATATCTTACATTAAAAAGCGGCGATTGCAGTAATGGCGTCCACAGCGGTAGCAGTTTGTTGAGTAGCGTCGAGTTACATTCGAGTAACGACTCCAGAAGACTCAGGAAGTGCAGGTTTACCGTTTCAGCCAACTGGTGGAAAAGAAAAGGATATTTTACTGTTTAATCTATACTGGTATTATAAAGCTGAAGAGTTTGTTTGTTTGAACGCGCTAATCTCAATAACTACTGGTCCGATTTGAAAAATTCTTTCGTTATTAGATAGCCCATTTATTGAGGAGGGCTATATATCATTACGCTAAGACAAACAGTAGTCAGACAAACAGTAGACTAGTCTTTTATATGGTTAACGTGGTTAACGAATGAGAAAATAGGTTAGAAGAACTGGGAATGAAAAAGCTTTTGGTCTGGCAGGATGTTATTGTGATCAGACGCTGTCAGATCAAAATTTCATCGTTTATTAAGGTGCAATGGATTTTTTTGCTAATAAGGATTGAAAACATGGGGAGATAAAATTAAAGAACTATGTTATTACATTTGAGGTTACTCAATTTCGACCATTTTTGTTTATTGTACACACAAAATGAACTGTATGTGCACCTCTTGTACACAGCAGCACTCACCAGCTTGGAGGCGTGCGTGAGCTGCAGCAGCGTGGGCACCAGCTTGCACCAGAAGTGCAGCAGCAGAGCAGCCGCCGTGTTGTGCGCTTCACTGCTTGGAGCAGATGTGCTCGCCACCTGCAAACGTACACGTCAGTCTTTATTCAATAAATAAATAAAAATAAATAAATATTTCAGGACAATTTTCACACACGGCACGATCTGATCCCATACTATCGCTTGTGTTATGGAAACCAACTGATAAACATACATATATAATTTTAAATAAATAATTAACACCCAGACACAGAGCAAACATCTATGTTCATCACACAAATATTTGCCCCGGGTGGGAATCGAACCCACGACCTCTGGCTTGGTAGGCAGGGCCACTACCAACCAAGCCAACCGGTCAGTCAGAAATATTGGTAGTTTTTTTTTTATTGTAGATAGGGAAGCGCTTGACCACAATCTCGCCTGATGGAAAGCTAAGATGTGTAAAACTAAATAGTATATTGACATGATTTTAAAAGAGCAGTTATGTAGTTTCTTGCCCGTTCTTCTCCATAGATACTGCTTTCCGAATCGGTGGTAAATGTTAAAAATATGTAATGACGATTCAAAAGTGCTTCTAGAAGAAGTCTAATTGAATGAATAAATGTTTGAGTTTGAGTTTGAGATCAGTGATGTGTTGTCATCAGGTGGTAGTTTAACTTTTATTTTGGTGTGTAGTTGCGCACGTACGCGCATGCGTGTGTATGTGTTCATGTGTGTTTCTGTGAGCATCTGTGTGTGTACAGTACTCCAAAATTAATAATGCGCATGCAGATCTTCGCTAATTATCGTATTTCCAGAAACACCCGAATCACCCCGAATCATTGAATCGCAAGTGCCCTAAACAATGCACTTGCATCTTGCACCTTGTTCGAAAGAAATAGGAGTCAATTCAGAGTGATACACAATCGAAAACAATTCGGGCGGTAGGTGACGGTAGCCTGTCAGTCAAAAAATTCAAAAATACGTCAGTCGTCTTTATATATTGGTGGTGACCGCACGTATTATCTCTATATGGAATTATATAGAGCTGCTATTACATACCCTTCTTAGTTTTGTTTCAAAGTTGAATTTTCCGATAAAATGATTATTTAAACAGGTAGCAGATAGCAGTGGGGAAAGTGATAGTTAATAAGAGCATAATGAAAGTTCTGATCACTCTACGATATCAGAAATAGAGATAATCCCTGATTCTGTAAATCCTTTGGACTGAGATTTTAATGATTAGATTTCTACAATTTAAATGTAAACCAGTGTTTGAAAATATTTTTTTTTTTTAATATAAACTTTGTCTTATTTTAACCTTCCATACATCCATCACTACGCCAGCTTCAGTAAGACACTTTAATAGTTCTAAGTATAGAATTTTCCAAGTAAATCAATACAACAAATATATTATATTCGCAATCGTGTGGTTTATCCTCGCTATTAACTTACATTGAATTATCGAAACAAATTTCGTTACTTATCTCTTTTACCATAAAATCACAATAAAACTCATAATTCTAATTTCTAATAAACTATGCATGAACAAAATACGTTTAACCACTCTATATACATATCGTCTTCGGAGGCTCGGGGAATATGACAGTTGCCGAACAGTGACGAATTTTTCTATGCGCATTATCAGTTTGGGAGTACTGTATTTGTGTGTGTGTATGTATGTGTGTGTGTCACCTTCTCGAGGTAGAGCGTCCACAGCTGACACAGCAGGAAGGCCTGCCACAGCGCACTCATGCGCCCGCCGCCCGACGTGTGTGTGTGTATGTATGTGTGTGTGTCACCTTCTCGAGGTAGAGCGTCCACAGCTGACACAGCAGGAAGGCCTGCCACAGCGCACTCATGCGCCCGCCGCCCGACTTGTGTGTGTGTATGTATGTGTGTGTGTCACCTTCTCGAGGTAGAGCGTCCACAGCTGACACAGCAGGAAGGCCTGCCACAGCGCACTCATGCGCCCGCCGCCCGACTTGCACTGCTCCACGTATGTGCACATTATTATCTGGAATACGACGATTTCTTAGTGGACTGATTATAATTTGGACATTATAGTCGAATATAGATAATAAAGTAATATAGAATTAATAAAGTTTAATACATAATTAAAAAAACACAACATTTATTAATTTATGATGATTTTTATTCAGAAGTAATCAATGCATTCGATTCTAGATGTCAGATTTCCATTTTTAGAGTAACGTCTCTGGTATTTAAAAAGAAAAAAGGTTTATTGACACAAAATTGTAGCGACGTCAGTACTTTAAATCAGAAATTGCCACCCGCACGTGAGCTATTATTTAAGATAATGTTTTCATAGACAAATGTCACCTGTATAGTTTACCAAAATATTGTTAAAGTGAAAGTATCAATTTTAGGTAATTAGTTTATTTGTGATTTAACGTATTTTTCATATTAATTTGGTATAAATAGTGGCAAAAGTAACATCAATAGCACCTGCACATGATCAGTAAGGTTGCAAGTGGCGTCCAATGGCAGGGGTTGGTGCAGTGGCGCAGATCCGCGGGCGTTGGTGAGTGCGCCCAACACCAGCCACGATACTACGCGGATACGGCCATAGCATTAATGGCATATAGCACTCACCTGCACATGATCAGTAAGGTTGCAAGTGGCGTCCAATGGCAGGGGTTGGTGCAGTGGCGCAGATCCGCGTGCGTTGGTGAGTGCGCCCAGCACTAGCCACGATACTACGCGGATACGGCCATAGCATTCTACTACTTCGCGGGAACTATGGGGAAAGGAAATTATATGGTGAATCAAGGTTTGTTTTTAAGCTATTGTATAGCTTTTATCTCAGACTTTGAACGCGGCGACCGAATGTAAAAATTCCGTAACGAAAAAATCTAACACTCCAACCGGCACAGCAGTCCTCGAGTGCCACGTGTATTTTTTGAATTAGTTATCCCAATTTTCATGTGATCACGTCATAGTAACACATATATGCATCGTACTTATGAAATGTTGTGTAAGTCACCGGAAAGTCAGCCTATAAATAAGCACTGTTTATAGTCTCGTTTAAGTGTACGTATTGAATGAATGGTTTTGGCAATAAATACATTTTCTTTCTTTCAAATTCCTCACTTTAATTTATTGGCGCCTAATCCCAGGCCAGTCAAGTTAATTGGTCGAACTTATTATCAATGGAACAATTCCATCTTCTATTTATCACAAAAATACCACAAATTCACGTTTTCCTCCTAAATTAATCATCCACACAAATTCTATCCGACCATTGTGTTCTATCTAAAGTAAATGCTAACACTTACTCACAATCAAGAGTGTTTTCAGAAGTCGAATTATTCAATTCAGATTTATAAATAAATAAATATTTTTTTAGTTTGATCTAGTAAAATTCAATTATTAAAATATCCTTTAGCAATAACTCACCCAGTAGGTGCAGCACTCAACGGCGGCATCAAATGTCGACTGGGCTGAGCCCTTTCCTGCTTAGAGCTTCGCTGTTCCAACGCCAGTTCCATGGCCACGTACTGCGCGATACCACCCTTTACAATTGCGCCCAGTGTGTCCTCGTTCAGGCAGATTAGGTTGCGGTTCACTATCGACTTTGATACGGAACCCTGGAAGACATGGGAATATTTGAAAAGGAATTTGGAAATGAAATAGTTTTGGTCCTTTGACTCAGATTAGCGATAAAAAAAACATAATAAAATTATCTTCGGTCCTTCGAGTCACTAAGAATAAAATGTTTCTGATTATATTCAATTAATCTCTTAATTTGTCATTTTAAATTTTATTTATTATTAAAATCATCATCACTATAATCATCTGCTGAATGTTGCTATTTTTTATTTATTTTTAGTTACTTGTGTCGCTCGGATTGTATTTAATAGTTAGAACACAGTCAAATTAATTATTCTCATTTATAATGAAATCTTAGAAAAGGTTCTTAGAAAATTCTATAAAATTTTATCAGATGATATACAGGGTGTCCCAAAACTCAACGTCAAGCCAAAACGGGGCGACAGGATTGATTGTAACCATCATGAGAAAAATCTGAAAAAAAATCTATCCCATGCAGTTTGAAAATTATGGGCATTTAAGAAAAACCTAAAAATTTGGTAAACCTGTAACTATTTTTCGGTTATTGTGGTTAATTTTTATTATTTTTGTTCGTTTAAACTTTGGAACCGTAACCCTAAATAACATTTCTAGAATCACAGTCAAAAATAATGACACAATTGCCCCAAGTTTCCTTGAATTGAAGACTATTTGTTAAACTATGAATTTAAAATTTTCAAAATTTGTCGACTTTGACGGCCCCTCCTTTAAAAAAAATGTACTAGAGTGCCTTGGCAAGTGCCATTAAAAGTTGGCGCATTTAATCAGGATTGTAAAATAGTACAATACTTGTTAGTTTCATACTAAAAAAAATGAATGAAAAAATAAAAACCTCAAGTAACCCGATTTTTGCTAACCCATTTTATTTAGTTAAAATGTTTTTCATTCGCACAAACTCTTGGTAGGTTCTTAGTTTTACGGCAAAATGATGAGAGAGATGGATAGTGGACATGTTTGCCATGAGTGAGCGAGA